>LUCH01003712.1:0-11766 GCA_013368495.1 Paragonimus heterotremus | reverse complement strand
GTCAAAGTTAGTTTGCTGGCGTAGGTATGGCAGTTCCACTCGCATCTGTATAGTAAATCCGCGCAATCTCTACTTATATGGGCCACATTCACTAGGATAGAAATGTTTTAGCTAATGCTGTTGGGAACGCCGCTAAACCAGTATGACGCTTGTTTGAATTGTGAAGTGTAGGGACATTTCTGGTTTGCCACCTATTCACCCTATCTTGCAATTTATTTTGACTGCTGATACTATTGATATTGTTTGGTTGCGTGTCTGCATTTTCTCGTGCATTCGACCGTCCAAGGTCACAATTAACAATTACAATTTCCGGTCGCTAGCTACTGGTTTGTCGCGCTTCGCTTCTGTTGTGCTTTGCTTACAGCTTGCTTTCCCGGTCTACTTGCAGTATACGTCGTTGTCCACTAACTGGTCTTCTGGTTTAATTATTGTAAAGAATAGGCACGATTCTAGATAGAAACGTTCCCATCCTTTACACAATTTAATGCGCAACATATAAATGAGATACTAGACAAAGTTGCAAGGATGAGTTTCAAATGATATATCTCCGTACCTATTCGAGATAGAGCAAAAATGAAACATAACAATCTTATAGCATCCCTTGTTTACACTCCAATGTTACTACAGATATTTGGTAGTTCATACCGGAGAACCCGAATATGCCATCCTGAACTTATACGAAATTCAATAATCAGCCATAATACGTTTTATGGGTGCTTGA
Organism: Paragonimus heterotremus; assembly: GCA_013368495.1. Taxonomy (NCBI): domain Eukaryota; kingdom Metazoa; phylum Platyhelminthes; class Trematoda; order Plagiorchiida; family Troglotrematidae; genus Paragonimus; species Paragonimus heterotremus. The sequence continues at coordinate 11,045 of LUCH01003712.1, read as the reverse complement.
AATCCGGTACCTTCGTGAATAATCAAGGTAGAGCAAAAGTGAAACAAAACAACCATAAGGCGTTCTTTCTAGTTTGGTGTCACTACCAGTTCTTTAGTCATACACGGTAGCTGGACAACACACGTTTCTACAAGTTGAGATACTACATCGTTACCATTTGGACGTGATAAACAACATAGATTGTTGGTATTTCATCGTCGAAAATACTCAACTTTTCATAAATCCTTGTAGAGCCTCCTTCGGCGTTGCCTCTGCAATAAGGCAACTCACAAAGCAATAGAACGCTGATCACCCGACAACTCACCGAGAGTGGGTTATCGGCTGTAGATTTTTTACTGGTCACTGCGATTAAACGACTGTCCGTCGCCTGGAATGAATGAAACTCTAAGGTGCGTAGGCGAAAACATTCGCCAAAACGTCAGTCATTACCGAGACAACACACATCGGACCTCATCGACTTTACTGAAACACTTCATGCACATTTTCTAGAACGGTTTTCAAGAGCACTTCATATATCGACAAGGAAAAGCCAAAAGAATTATATTGGTACATAAGTAATTTTCGGCTTAATAGTGACGTGAACGCAACGGCGTAACATATATTAAGGGAATACCGAGGCGGTGCTCTGTAACAAGTACGTCTTGGCCTTGCATGCGCCTTGTAAAACACTGGTGGCCTCAAAAAAGAGCGACTTGACGGGCGAATTATCCACGTTCAATGTACACGACGTGCAGGTCCAGGGACAGTTAACTATGCTTCTACCCGATACAAAGCTTCATCTTCCTCAGGTTTTCAGATAGGTGCCATTAAAATTTTCAACCAACCAGAACAGTTTCTACAACTGATGACCACTCGCCGAGTTCGCCTGCTTCGCCCAGTGAAAATTACAAATTGCCGCGAGAAACCCTATAATACCGACTAAAAAAAATTGCAGTATGTGACAAAGTTTATCAACTTCATAACTGCGGCGGCGGTAACGAACACTAATAAGATATTGCTTGTTGGGTAGTTTCTCCGTACGTTGCGTATGAGACGAATTAATTAATCCCACCCAAATGGGATGATCGTAGGACACTCAGAGGGCGGTCAACCTTCCTATGAGTGTCCCACGTGCTGGCCGGGTACGTGGTTGTATGCAGGAGGATATGTTGGGATACGGGCTAAGTTTTGGAGTAGCGATTTAGACGAAAGTTAAACGCAGCGACTGTCGTGGCACACATGGTATGTTCTAGCATAGAGTTTCAGACTTTGCAGACCCGGACTGAGAAGAAACTGTGCCTTGGCCCAGGTCTATAGTACTGACATGTTATTTTCAAAGAATGTACCCTGAGTAAGGTATTATCCGCCTAAGTGACCAGGGATCCACACGGATGGTTAGGGGCCTTTATAACCATGTACGCTAATATTAGGTCCCCTCTCAGTCTACGGTATTCCAGAGAGAACAGATTTAGCTCTCGAAGCCGGTCGGTGTAGGGATTTTCACTAAACCTACGGACTACTTTTGTCGAACACCTCTGGACAGTTTCCAGAGTTAGTTTGTCCTTTTGTAAGTGAGGAGGCCGAGCAAGGATTCCTTCCTTGAGGTTAGGGCGAATAAAGCTGTTGTATAGGTGGTTGAAACATGAACGTTCAGATTTTTCAAACAAACGCCTCAGAAGCGATAGTACGCCATTGGCTTTCTTGGCGTTCGCCTCAGTACTGAGAGACGTGGAGAAATTGTGTGTCACAACAGCGCCAAGGTCTTTTTCTCTGTCTGTGACCTGCAGCAGTACTCCGCCGAGGGAGTTAGGGGTACTGTGCTTATGCCTGATATGCATAACTTTGCAAGTGCTGATACTGAACTCGATGCAGTTGTATTTAGACCATTTATAGAGTGCAGTAATATCAGGTTGCAGGGCGCTCGCGTCAGAGCTGTTACGCACGATACGCCAGATTTTGATATCGTCGGCACGCAGTAGCAGTGGAGACGATACTTCGGATGGCAGACCATTGATGAAGATAGAGAAGAGTAGTTGTCCCAGGATGGGGCCCTGTGAGACCCCCCTGGGGCTGAGTCTAACAGAGGATACAAAGGAACCCACCCGCATACGGTAGAAACAGTTTGATAAATAAGTTTTTAGCCAGCGTAGGGGGTTACCCTTGACATCACAACGGTGAAGCTTATGGAGTAAAACAGAATGATCCACTCGGCCGAAAGCCGTGGCGAAATCAAGGTAAACAGCATCTACCACACCTACTCCGTCGGCAGCAATGGTCCACTGGTCTACAGTTGGCAGCAAGTTTTGTAGTACATGAGCGGCCGCGTAGACAGCCGTGTTGCTCACTGCAGAAGAAAGATTGTGCTAAAATATGCTTAGATAGCGCATCGTGGATTAACGCTTTTAGAACTTTGGATACACATGACAATAGAGCAATCGGACGATAGTTGCAAAGCTGATTGCGCTGTTCACCTTTGAAAAAGGGAGTGGTATTCGCCGACTTCCAGCTTTCAGGTGCTGTTCCTGCAGCAGTTGGCTGTGTAAACAAGGTACTTAGCGGGACAGTTAACTGTGCAGCTCCATGGACAAGGACAAGAGGAGACATACAATCTGGTGCGGGAGATGTGGGTCTGATCTCTAGCAGTTTCATTAGCACATCATCCGCTGTGTTATCTACTGTGGAGAATTCCCCAGAGGTGCCAACGCTTTCTGCGGCGGGGCAGCTAGGCGCGCCGCTAGTAAGCACAGTACTGTAGAAGTCAGCCAGAACTTCAGAAGCTTCATCATCTGAGCAAGTAAGCTCTTGCGGACCGGCTAGATGGGGAACGCCAGCTTTGGCTTCACGGGTTTTTGAGACAAATTTGTACAAGCTTTTGGGATTACTGACGGATCGCTGAGTTAATCATCGCTGGAAATCTAATCGATCTTCCCTGGTTAGTTTGGTGCATCTGTTTCGAAGTTGCGCATACAGGTCACGATCATCTAGATCCTCTGACTTTCCGTACCGAGCCCGTGCTAGACGTTTGGTGTGGATGATTTTTAACGTTCGGGACCGCAGTTGCTATTGCGGTTTCCGGCGAGTTGTAGAGTAGAATGGTGTTGGGCAATCTATCGCTTCGCAAATGGTATAAGTAAAATGGTCACACATTTCCCCAACAGAGTGATGAACTGATCCCATGAAGCATCAGCCAGATACGCGTTGGGTGCATCCACCTTAATTCTTCGGAACTTCCTTTTGGGAATAAGCTCAGTACTACAAGTATAATCGAAGGTTATTACGGCGTGGTCACTTAAGCCGAGCGGGGCATCCACGGTTAACCTATCTGCCATTAGATCCTCATTAGTGAAGATGTAGTCTAGACAGGAAGGAGCGTGAGCATCGCGCCATCTTGTACAGTCGGCCACATGTTCCGTAAAGCCAGCAGCTGCAACAGAAGCTAGAAATGATGCAGGCATTGCATCAGCGGGGCCTTTGTACGAATAGGATTGGAAGCCAATTTGCGGCAGGTTGAGGTCTTCCATTATTAGGGTATGTGATTATACTGGGGAGGGGGGTACAGATAGGTCCAGACAGGAGTGCTTCGCCGCCGTCAGGGCAAGAACAGAGAGACCGATATAATATGTCAGCTAACAATATATCAGAGTTGGATAGTGCAATGGAGCACCAGACATATTCCGGAACAGCAGTGAGTGTTGGGTGAGACAGGGGGTAGCCAGGAGGGAGTTGCGGACGCGGAAGGCAATACCACGTCTTCTGCCCATTGTTCTATCATTCCGAAAAAGCAGCATATCTGTTATATCGAGTTCAGGATCATGTTGGTTTGGTGAGAGTCATGATTCAGTGATTCCGACAATGAAAACGTCATTCACGATGCACAGCTCACGGATTTCACTAAGTTTGCTGATCAGACTTTGGGCGCTGGTATAAGCACATTTGACAGAATTTACTCTGAATGGGTACAGGTTGCCGGAGCCAGTAGTGGACTGGATTTTTCGGGGGTTGCTGGGCACATCGGCGGGGCTATCGCCAACTCGGACTGAGCCGGCTGGTGGACGTATTTTTGATATTTCATGTCAACTAGCAGCTGGTGTTAGGCGGTCAGCTCGCAGCTTCTCGCGTTCGTCTTTGGAAGGATCGAGGTGGTAGGTTATGCCTCTTGGGATTCGGTGGCGGTCGTAGCGAAAATGCCCTAGTATATGTGCAGCTTTCTCAGGAGCAGTCACAGCAATTTTCAAGGGCCGTCGTAGGGAATCAGCTGCGGTCAGGTAAGTGCGTGGGGTGTTCATTTTATTCTGCAGAAGCACATTTCCAGCTTTGGGGCAGACGCAAGTAATTTTCATTGGTTGATCTCTTACGCGGTGTTGTCCCCACATATATCAGGCACACTTCTAATAATTACTTTGCGGGAACGATCATCAACCATCGCATTTTTTGTCGCTTGATGTCCCCCTTGTCGTTCGGTTCAACAGATGTCTGGATAAGTTGAGGCACTGCCATAGGAGCACACTTTAGAGGCTGCTAGGAGAACTTCCTCGGTTTCCAAGAAATTTAAAGGGAAACCCGCATCAACCTCGGTTTGTTGAGATGCGGTGAGTCGGACTCCCTTGCTGGACGGGTGATGCAGGTAGGACACCGAGGTAGGATTTGCATTTGAACACAGAGGGCGAGCCGCACCTCGCTGTTATGCTCGTCGCGAGGTCCGAGAGACGAGTCAGGGCACTCCGGGAAGTCCTGCACTGTAACGGAGTCTGACTGGGCAGCAGAATGTTTGGTTTTTGCGACAGGCATGCCAGTACCAATTGAGCGTGAATAAGGTGGCGCTCACTGGCGTTGGCCGCGATGTTATTAATTATGGATCTGTTACGGGCTGATTCACCAGCGGCAGCTACCGCAGTGCCAGTGGTGTCTGCTCGATCGGCAGATAGTTTCCCGGGTGAACGACAGATACCGCAATTAAGCTGAGTGCAGTCTCGATCGGCTGCGCTGAATACGTGGTACATTTCTGGAGGAACGGCAAAGCAAGAAATATGAAACCTCGCATTGCAGCCAAAACATTGCAGCACATGATCCTTTGGGCGAACAAGCTTGCTGCACAGGCTGCAAGTGGATTGTTTGACCATTTTGCAACAAAGAAGGGTCGCTGTAGCCAGGAGGTAGGTGTCAAGCTATGGCAGTACCCGAATGATATGCCACACGACACTGATCGTGTAGTATACGGTTAGCCTGTAGCTAACTACGATACTTTTACAGAACCAAAAACCAAAAGGAGCAAAACTTATTTCCAAGTCCAAATCGCGCGCGTTCGTCTCAGTTCATTTCAGATCGAGAGCAGTTAATCGGCTGTAGAATGTGCATATGGGCTGATGTTAAACACCGTGACTTCTTATTGGCTAGTGCGTGATACAAACTGAAGTGTACGTGTAGTGGCCATCAGATAACCAGTTATCACGCAATATACTGGAACTAGTGGACCTCAGCGAAGTTTTTCCGCGCCTACTTTTCGGAGATTCTCCGTACTGACGCCTTCGCGGAATTCGATAAGTGGTTGTGAATGTTTCAAAGGGAGACTGGAAAGAGTTGTGTTCAAATGATTTGCTTTACACGTGCACGGTACATCCGGAATTCTGGGAAAGAATTTCCGGAATGTGTGATGTACAAGCAGTGTTACCTTTTTCATGTGAACTGTGCAAGAACGAGCAGACAAACTGAAAGTGTGAATCACAGATGAGTTCTTTGTATGTTTTTCTTATGATATGCTGTTGCAGTTTTGAGGATTTTCAGTGTCCCTCCGTCACCCATTTATCATACAAGAACGGAGGTCTGCGTGTATCGTACAGTCATCTAGTTCACAATCACCGGATAACGTCCATTGGCCTGGGTGTCTATCCAGGCAATCGTAAACTGGAAAGGGCTGCTGAGATAGTGGTGTGTGGGCTCCCAGACAGTTTCCACAAGACGCAGGAGGCAATCGATTCAAGTCAGGCGTGAATATGATATGGTAGTTCATCGTAACAATATGAGGTTGTTAAGACGGGGAAAGTGATCGCGAGAACATCCCGACTGCGATATAGAGAGTATACGAAAGATGCTAGAACCGTTCGGACCAATGTTTCTGAAAATGGACGTTAAAGGTAGAGGGCTGGTAGTTTCATTCGCGATGGAAAGGCTGCAGGAATTACACGCGAATTTTGGCAGTGTAATAATGGCGGATTTAACGACGGAGTGCAACAGCGGTGCGTATCATTTATGGCACGTTGTTTTTTATAGATTATAATGGTAAAGGTAGAAGCGTATTCTATTGTTTCTTTCCAAGCGAAAGTTTGTTTTGTTACAAGATCATGTTGGACGGCTTTACTCAGCTGATGCCAACAAGGGACGTTCGGATGATTGCAGTAGACGGGCATCCGGGACAGCTAGATTGCTTACCGGCATATTTTCCAAACGCTAGGATTTTGTTCTGTTCATTTTATATGAAACAGATTTTGGTTTACAGATGCAGCCAGTTGAGGGCAATTAATTCGGAGCGAAGGAACTTTCTGGCTGAAGAAATGAGCGACCGCGGGCGGTGACTTTCGTTGATAGGCGCGTAGTTAGCCCAGATGGTAATGGGTCGTGCACGTGTCCGTTCTTCTACAACTGGGAACTTCCATGCAGACACCTCGCGTGATCCCTGGATAATGACTCCATCAAGGCAAGCGAGTTGCCGCAAAGCAGTCGTTAGTTGCTACCCGCCTATTCTGAAAGATTGACAGTTGACAGTGCACGCTCCGGCTACTTAATTAAGAAGAAGATTGAAAGTAAAGCGAACAAACTGATAGAGACTACAAAACTTACTTCGAACATTTCTGAGGTTGTGTCCAGCATGCCACGTGAGAAGTACGACTGGACAACTGAAGGCGCTCAAACGGTTTTTGGGTATAGCTACATTTGTCTGAAAGGTCTTGGTAGAGTGGCTTCAACCTGAGAGTTCCTAGCCATCCACCTGTTGAATCGAAACGTAAAAAACAAAGTATACCGCAGACATCTCCGCAGTAAGCTTCGAGAAGCAACCGGCCATGATGGACGATACGGAGTTCACTAACAGTGCACAAGTACGCCGTATTCGCAACGCCTACTCGTGCAAGTATATCACTGGGAGGAGCAAGCTTGGTGTCTTTAGAAAATACATTCCGCCCGTGGACAACGAACAATGTTCGGGCGGCGGTCAAGATGACTTTCATGGTGAGGACGTAACCAATTGAGTCCAATGTGACAGCTGTTGCCATTGGTGGCATGAACAATGTGCAGGACGCCGAAATGTCCGGGACACTTGTGAATGTCGCTTTTGTTGATGAATTTCACGTCTTACGCTTAGCAGTTTGCTTTGCTCGCCTTCACAGAAGCGTTCATCATGTAATTCGAATTGCCATCGCTCGCCTGCATCAACCCCTCCATGCCATGCTACGCAATGCAACTCATGCGTTCACTCCGTTTTCCCCCGCTTATTCCGTTTTGCCGCACCCATCAGTTTCATCTGTCACGTTGCAGGGTGCTGCTGCAAAATCTAATCCCACCTCAAAGTGGTGCAATGGTGGAAACCATTTTCCAGATGTGCTAACGGGGCTCTGGTGCATAAACCTTTGTGTATTCCACAGTTACAAATTATACATTTACCATCGTTACGTGTCTCCGTCTTTTACCATGAACTGGATGTGGGCTCACTTGACATAATGGAAGCGAGTGCGAGTATTAGAGATGCTTGACCAGCGTGAAAGGACATTTTGGTGGCGAAAATTTTGTATAGTCCGATTTAGACAATTCCTTTTGGGTATCTAAAACATTCATTAACTGAGGGCGACCAGCACCAAGGTGGATTTGTACAGTTGGACACCTTGGTACAGTTAATCACCTGCCGTAGGTTTGACGTGAGATAGGGAACCCCTTGTCAACGTTCTACAGTTTCCTCACTGCAAGCAAACTATGTCTGTAACAAAGGGCACCGTTGTGGTCAGCAGACAACGTAGCGTCACTTCCAGTGTTCCTTACAAGTGAGAAACACCAGTACGGGGGCGTCACAACAAAAAGCGCGACACTGACAACATTCACAAGCCGACTTCCATACAACAATCAAAGGCGCTGGGGAGTCGAACGTGAGTAAACATTAAGCACAACCGCACGGCAGCTGATAGAGACGACGAAAGTCAACAGAAACTCCGGTCGACCTACAGAATACAAACAAACTTCAGTTAGACTGGTGGGGCGGCTGTCCCAACGGCAATAGCTAGAACGTTCTTATGTTGATCAGTGTAGCCTACAGTAATAGAAATGGAGCGGGTTCATTATAAAGCCACAAGTAAAACTGGGACACTTTCGCCAACACACTAACTTCCGTGTTGGTGGTTTTTAACACACATTTACAAGGTGACGTAAACCGGCAGGGCTGCACTTGTAGGGCAACTATGACGTCGAACACACATCACGATTTTGAAGGGATCCACGCCGATATCAATACGAGGCTTTCCGGTCGACCTCTTTCGAAAAGACTCCAATTTTACTCTAAATCTCGACAGTAGTACATATCTTCCTCACGGCCGGTATTAAAACTCATCAAACAATAAGTTGCAACAGCAGTGGGAGAACACGATGCATCCCAAGTTACGACGATCGGACCACAGCCAACCGAAGGCGAAGCAGTACAGGAAGTACCCTTCCGCTCCCTGTAACGTTCCATTGCTTGAGCAAATGGTCTTCAAACAAGAACTCCTTCCCTAGTAACTTACTTCAGGCTATGCACCATTAACTTGATGAAGACACCGCCAACGGGCCAGTGAACGCTTCAACAGAAACACAGTAACAATGAAAAATCAGTTGTTATCTCTCTCACCGCATGACTATGGTGGACAATGAGGGAGAGTAAGCTGCACCCTCACACCGTTTACCGTAGGTTCAAACATGATTTGTATACCATCAGCCGAATGGATAGGAAGTTTTTAGATTATTTGTTGTGTCATTGGCTGTACATCAAGTCGAAGTGGACCAAGCATACGCAAAGCGATGTTGTCCACTTTGGCAATAGCACACATAACAGGCTGGAGAGTGCCAACGAGCGGTTGAAGAAGACAACGCACCTAGAAGACTTCCTAGCCGTTGCCACTCAGAAAATATGGAACCACAGCGGGCGGCTGGTGCGGGGGTGTGAAAGACAAACGACCTATGGGTGCTACCGTCGTATGGTCGCCGATATTGACCGGTACGTAAAGAACATTCTCTTAAGGTAAGATCTGTATTTTTCACTTCCCTTTACAAAGGTCACGTCCCCAATCATAAGCGGTTGCTTGCAGGGTACAACTTGCCAACCCAACGGTTGGTGGGCCCAGCAGCTTTGGCCGCTTACTGCAGCCAATTTCAACCGCCACTATAAAGTCCTGCATCAGTACTTGGAAAACTGCATGTTTACAAAAACCGCACGGAGGTGAACTGGTTCAGCATCATAAATGTGTTTTCCAGTAAAGCGGTGGAACGTGCTAAAACCGGTCTACCTTTGCGCAACGTCCCCAGGGGCTCACTTACAAACAGTATGCAACCGGGGTTGGCGAAGGAACCTTGGGGACATTGCGCTGACCCGGTGCAGATGGGCAGCAATTGCTGTGATACCGATTAGCTGATTTTTCACTTTAAGTATATCCAAGCAAGTCACGCACATCACCCACAATGAATGTCGACTTGAACCGGTCCGCTGACAGCGTGCCGCCTGCATATATTCGGAATAACGTGCCAATTAACATAACCTGGAACAATAATCCCGCTGATATAATTGGAGAAAGTAAGTTCCTTCTTATATAAGTACACATTTTTCTTGCGGATATCAGATGTGATGAACGACATGATGATGAAGACTTCCTCTGATAGACGGCTTCAAATATCCGGAGGGGCACTTACATCATATGAAAATAAAAGGCTATATTCTGCGCTGAAAAAATCGGGGGTTGTATATACTTTATCCAAAAAACATGGAAAATATAGTTCATGTTAATGTCCTCAAGTTTTTGTCCGGAGTGAATTCGGCCCCCCCTATGTGTGTCAGCATAGGGTACCGTTCTGTCTAGCAAGTAAGTTAGGACAAATGGACGAAGAAGTTATAAGGGTTCAAACATGGATTACGGTTTGACATAACTCTTAAGGTAGGACAAATGGACGGAGCCGATATGTGTCGTGATCTTATAAGTTGGATGTGTTACTCCAATTCAGTAGTTCAGCAAGCCACCTCGTCATCAATTCATCGTACGTCATGATTTCGTGGAAAAGTTCACCGCCGTTTTGGCAACGAATGACAAATCGTAGTGAATATAACCAAGAAAACAACATTTGTTAAAATCTTTGTGCATTCCACGACGAAGAAAGTTCATGGGTGATCTTTACGCTTACGGTTTCATAACCAGCCTAGTAATCCTGCTTAAACAACTGCTTGATTGTCGAAACCATAATCACGTTGTCCCGCTTAACCATTTTCAAATTCTGATGACGGCAATTATCTGTTTCACGGGATTCGCCTTGAAGGTCTTTCAAGGGGCAAAACGGTCCTTTTGGCGGGAATCCTGATTTTCAATCTTTTTGGAAACTTTAAATCAGAATTTCAGGCATAATACGTACAGTGCATTACTTGTAAATAAGCAGCGTTAATGGAAAAATTGTAAAAGATCCGATAAGTTTCAAAAGTATTAGCTTGTTGGTGAAAACATTTTTCACCATTTTCGTTAATACATCTTGTTATTGGCGTTAGCTCACTTTTTCAAGTTTTATAAATGCGATCATTGCAATTTTCGAGAGGAAATACGCCGTCCTATAGCCAGAGGGTACTTCATTTTGTGGTGTCTGGAAGATCTGGCCGAAATGGAAATATACGACCATACAGTGTTGGCCTCGTATTTCAACAAGAACACTAACACAGTTGATAACGAAACACGTATGGCAACATTCCCAGCTTCCTTGTCTATACGATATTCCTACTACTCCTCTTTGTTTGCAAGATTTCATGTGGATACTGGTCGACGAAACGTTGCTCTAAGAGATGGTTGGAAATGACGCTA
>LUCH01003711.1:47614-67727 GCA_013368495.1 Paragonimus heterotremus | reverse complement strand
GAGCGAAACTCGAGTCTAGTGCTTCTTTTCGAAAGGGGCCGACTGGAAAGTCTATGGGAATGCGACAGCTGCGATCAATTGTGAGTGATGTTCAATTCGAAACCTCAATAGCGTCAACTATAAAGGAGAACTTCTATGTGGATGACTGTTGTCAGTAGAAACGATTAAGGAAGCTATAACTGTTGTAGACGAACTTCATGCCCTTACAAAGTGGACATCTAACAGCGCTGAGGTTGTTGAGCATATACCTTTGGAGGGTAGACTGCACAAAACGGTTAACTTGGACCTAGAGAATTTTGGTTATCAAAGAGCCTTGGGTGTTACGTGGGAAGTGATACGTGATTGCTTCCAGTTCCAGGTACACCTTACAGATGCGTCTCATACCAGGCGGGGCATATTGAAATCTGTTGCTTCCTTATACGACCCTCTGAGAATAGTTGCTCCAGTGCTACTTCCAGCTCGTAAGCTGCTGCAAGACCTTTGTAGTCGGGGTCTTGGACGGGGTAATTTAATGGACGAGACCGATCGTCTACCTTGGAAAAATTGGATGACAAATATCCGATCTGTTAACTTAATTAGGGTTCCTTGTTGTGTTTCTCCCAACATATCTACTGCCCTAGGAATAGAACTGCACGTGTTTTGTGATGCATCTAAGGTAGGATACGGCGCAGTTGGTTACATTAGGCTGACAGCGTTGAGCGGCTCGGTCAAGTGTTGTTTCGTTCTAGGCAAATCAAGAATGGCCTCGCTTAAAATAGTTACCATTCCAAGGCTTGAACTCACGGCGGCCGTCCTCGCAGCAAGATTGATGAGGCTCCTTGTGGACGAACTGAGAATGCGTATCGACCGCGTAGTTCTGTGGACGGACTCAATGGTAGTACTGCAATATATTCGCAATACATCATCACGATTTGTAATATTCGTTGCAAACCGAGTGAGGTTAATACGTGAGTGGAGACATGTGCCGTCTGAGATGAATCCGGCCGATTTAGCATCGAGAGGAGCTTCACATCCATCTTCACATGAGATGGACCATTGACTTCAGGGAGTGGAGTTTCTGGCATTTTCAGAAAGCAGGTGGCCAAAGTTATCAATTTCCACTGCAATGACAGACGATAACTGCGATGTTGAACGTGTTTTGACTGTTGAAACTGTGCCTGCAGTGAATCTCATTTTGGAATGTCTGGTACCACGATATTCCACCTGGTTAAAACTAGTGAAGGCAGTGGCATAACTCTCTCGCTTCCTTGGGTTCGTTTGTTTACTAGAGTCCGGAAGCCAAACAGATCCGGTGGAATCAGGACCATTACTTGTGTTCTAACTGGAACGAGCAACCAATAAGTTGATCATGCTTGTTCAGAAAAAATGTCATGCAGATGACCTGAAATATCTCAGGGCTAACTCCACTGACAGGAGACGTATAAGCCGTGTCTCTCGATTGCGATCAGCAGTAATAGACGGTACAAAACCTGTTATTTTACCGTCGCACGGCACAGTCACAGAACTTATAGTTGAACATTACCACGAAGTGGAGGGTCACATGCGTGCCACACATGTGCTTGCGTCCATTCGGACGAAATTTCGGTTGTTAAAGAGGATTGCGACTGCCAGGCGCGTGATTAACAAGTTCTATCAATGCGAATCACTTTTTTCTAAACCGTGTGAGTAGCTAATGCCCCCATTACCAATGAACAAAGTGACTGCTTATGGGTATCCATTCCCATATACTGAAGTGGACTACTTTGGTCCGTTCAGAGTCAAGATAGATAGAAACGAACACAAGCGTTACGGCTGTGCATTTACTAGTTTTCGGACTCGGGCTATCCATTTGGAGGTTGTCCACTGTCAGCTGATTCGTTCATGATGGAACTTATTAGATTAGTGAGTAGACGAGGTGCTCGGGATGCCATATATAGCGACAACGGCACCAACTCTGTGGGAGCAGATTCAGAATTACAGAAGAGACTGCAAGCTTTGGACCAAAGAAAGATTGCTGAGTGCTTACTAGTTTGTAAGATTGACTGGCACTTTAACCCACTTGAAGCCAGCGGTTGAGGTGGGATATGGAGGAGAATGATAAGAATCGTCTGGCGGGTACTTACCTCCATCACTCACCAGCAAGTTATGATCGAAGAGGCGTTGCTTAGTTACATTGTAGGGGTAGAACGGATAATCAACAACCGTCCGCTCGTGCCTCTCTATGGTGATCCTCAAAATCCAAAGGTGCTGAGACCGAATAATCTGTTATTGCTTCGGTCGAATAGGGGTTTTCTAAACGACGAAGTTACATTGTCAGAGCGTTGTACTAGGGGTTGGAGGCAAGCCCAACATCTCATTTGGCAACGTGAATACCTGCCTGGATTGCAAGCATATCACAAGTGGTTTACTGCCTCACGTGACTTAAAGGTAGGGGACGTCGTACTCCTTTATGACACATCAGCTCCTCGGGGTGTTTGACCGAAAGGCTTAGTAACTAATGCATCCCTAGGATCAGATAACCATGTAAGACAAATATTTGTGAAAACGCAACAAAGTTTTGTAAGGCGTGATATCACTTCGCTGTGTCTTCTGGAAGGGCACGACAAGAGTTAATTCTGGTATGTCAAGAGTGGCTTTAGAGTCCCCTGTACCGTATCTTCCGATGGTATTCGTGGCTTTGTCTAGAAAGCCCAAGTGGCTTTCGGGGCCCGGTGTTGGATTTGTTGAAGTTCGTCTGGTACGTTTGTCGTCTTTTGTTTGGTATGATGCGAAACAATGAATCCGTAGAGGTATGTTTGGTTTGATTATAGAAAGCCTATCCTTAATCTGCCTTTATTTTTGCTGTGTGAGTAATAAGGCCTAGGAGGCTGCATCTTCCGCGGCGGAGGCACAGGGAATGAAATAGGTGCTCGTGTTTCTAAGGCCCTGGCGGCTTTACGTAATCGAATGTATCTGGTGATAATGACATCTTTCCGAAACTCAAAAACGTTGCCTGCAGGGCGTTTATGAGGGCGGTGTTACCCCATAGCTGGGTAACACAGACACCCATTATTCAGATATCAGACCATCATTGTCTGTCTTCACTCGTGTGCTCGCTTCAGTTTACCTCCAGCAACACGTTTGCAACTATCCAGCCAGCTATGGCGTGCCGGCATCAAAAGTAAACATAGGCATGGTTAACTACGCTAGGAGAGAGCACAAGTTGCCAGTTTCGGGGCATAATTGCTGTTGTCGTTGGGCCGAGCTTTCTGAGCGATAAGCACACTTATTAGGGCGGCTTGGTGAAAGCAGCAATGTACCTGTCTTGTAATTGAAGATTTACTCTACCTTGCAACCAGGCTGTGTGTTTGTAAGTTAGAGACATTTTATTGGTGACTATTTGAGTGTAAACAGAGCGCATTAGTTATTTACCCTTATTTTGCTCTGTTTTATACTTGTAAACTATAACCCGCTCTTCTCTTCTTATTTATGGTGCATTTAAGCATCATTGTTAGCTACCCCCATCTTCCAGTCCATGACATTGACGATGGCCCTCATCATCCGTGGGTGCTCTCCAAGGCTAAAAGTGTTCGTATGATGGTACGCAATAAAGCTGTAGGTCCAGACTTTATTTTCCCATCTCCTTTTAGAAATAGTGATGAGATGTCACTATCTGAACTGACTACACTTTTCCGTTCCTTACAGAAGATTGAAGAGATGCTACCTAGTTGATGCCTGTCGGCAGTCATTCCCATTCTGGTACTTTGCCTGGACATCAGGTGCTCACGGGTCTCATATTGCGGCGGTATATGAAACTTTGGTCGCCAGATAAGAGAACAACTAAGTTTCCGACTTGGACGTATGTGTATATCAACCACGTCTTCATCCTGCGACAAACTTTAACATCGACATTTATCTTCTCAGTCGACTGTCGTGGTGTTTTTGAACTCAAGCGCTGTTTTTGGTTCTCACGTGAGCTGTTGGGTTTTCTCCATCGTAAGGAAGTTCCAGTGAAATATGCCAATTTATTGAAGTCGCCATATGTCCCTCTTGTATGCGGAGTGGGCTTTTACAGGAAGCTCTCTCTTGCGTTCCTTAGTGATATTTTACAAGTTGCCTGATCTCCCTCATTCGTTTCCATACTGGCGAACTGGATTCTCTAAGGATCATTCGTTGATTCCGAGGAGTGAAGCTTCCGCTAAATGGTAAGCTAACTGATAATGAGTGTGTGAAAACCATTGCCTTAATTCTTTTTCTGAAAACATGCAGATCATGTTAAATCGATCGAACGATCTGACTAGTCTGTGATTTGCACTTTGTACCTTCAAGGCGTAACTTTTTGTCACAGGACTGGGTTGATATCAACTGTTTTTGTTATTGCAGGCAGGCCACTCCAGATGGGTCATCGGTCCACTTACTTGCATAGTGCCACCTCATCAGCTCGTGGTGTTGTTGATAGCGTGGTGACAGGGATGACGAAAGCGCGTATTACATCCGCAAGCCTTCTTTATTCTTGGCCTCTGAAAGACGTCCGATTGTTGATTAAAAGGAGGTTTTAAAATTCGTGTATACGCTTAATTTTGCTCAGTGTATCAAAGACCTGGCCCACTCTCGGTATTCTAGCACGGTTGTCTCCGCCAGTTAGCCTGTATCTGGTTGTCTGATTGTGTGAGCAATGCGCCAGTCCGTCGATGCGTATTTGAGAAACGTTCGAGTCAGCATTCGATAGTTGTCATAATGAAAATGCGTGATGTTCGGTGGTTCGGTGACGTACTTCGTATGTTACTAGAATCCCTGTCGCACCGCGCATTGTTCGGTATGGCTGCTTGTAGTTTACACTTTTTTATGTTTTCCCAGTTCTCTGTGCCCTTGTATCTGTTTATTACCATACTACTTCAGAGATTATTGTTGTAGCGGAACTCTTAATCATGGTAGATTGATTACCTACCAACAGACAACGATATCTCACTGATAGTCAATAAAAGGTTAAGTCAATAGTGTGAATCTTCTTTACTTGAATTGATGTACAGCCTCGTCGGGACTGTATGCTGTCCTGTCTCCATTCCGGTCCCGGTCCAATCGCGTCATGCAGGTCCTTGTTCCTATCGCACCGAATCACGTTCAGTCGCAGCATTCCAATTGGCTGAGTTTGCATGCGTGCGTGCGTTCGGATGGGGATGAGGGTTTTCGGGCCGGTGAAAATGTGGACGCGCATTGTGTAGATTGGGCTGGTGAGCGTCACTGAGACCAGGCGAGTTGACGCGTTGTGGGCCGTGTGAGAGAGTGAGGCGAGGGCTGCATTGTCATGACCAACGGCACCTCGAGTTTTAACGCCAATGGGTACGGCTCAAGGTTAAGTGTGATAATGACTGGCCATACTATAACCGGGAAGTATTGCTTTGCCTTTAATAATTTTTCTTCTCAGCGCAGAATCATGATTTTTTTTTCTGTCTGTCACTAGGCCTGTACCTGTAATAGAGCGTGATCTGATCAACAATGAAGTCGTCGTTCATATTACGGTCGCTTAGCAAAAATTGTGGATGTTGTAGGAACCGATCGGTGTCATTTTTCGGCACATTCACGAACCTCAGAACTGGCAAGTCAGCCAGTTGTACTTATGTTTTAAGTGTTTAACCCAAACTTCTCACTCCGGAACCATCCTCTTGAAGTTTGGAATCTTTCCGTCGTGAACACGTTAGCCAAATGATAGCCTCTTTACGGACGGTGCTCCATCATAGGCATCTCCCTATGTTCTCTCTTTTTTAAACCATATGTGGGTGTGTTCACATCTTCAAGCTTCTGATGAACCTTCAGCTGTCACTGGGTCACAGGGACACCATCATCAATTGCATTGTTGATGAAATCTCTTATCAGATGTGCTGAACGATTCTCCACGATACTCCGAACTAATTTTCAGCGAACCTTTCTGTAGCTTCCGGTTGAGCTAAACTGCCCAATTGGTTTCTGTGGATGTTGACAATCGTCTGCTCATTAGAAATAAGAGATAGTTAAGTCTTCTTTCGGTTATTCGTCATCTGGCCGATGGCACAATTTATATCATTATGGTTATCAAGCGAGCAAAATCACAAACAGTCTGTCGCAAAACTACGTTAGATAATTTTGAATGCGAAGGCAACTAGATAATCAGCTTGGCATCAGGAGCTCTCGTGGATAACGAAGAGCCATGGTAATCGTAGGAGCCGGACAAATGTCTTCTGAACGCACAGCTGTGGATTACTTGTCAACATTTCGATCTCTTTTGTGTTGGCCGGAATACGAAATTTTACTCTTTTGGATTGACGGCTTGCGGTCTAAACGGTCATTGCATCCACATTTCACTTGAGTTTTGTTTCCGCACTGGCGCTCAGATGATTAAACACACTTTGCTTGCACTCGTCAGCACTTCAGGTTACTTATGCAGCTAATGTAACCTGGTATAATGCGCTTTTCTCAACATGGTGTCGCAGACTGGACAACAAGAATCATCTCGCGGCCACTTGCGCGCACTCGTTGACCTCTCACTTTAGTCAACAGAGGAGAGGGGAAGGCTAGCTGATCATTAAGTCAGGTGCGACTGTGCATCAACCTGGGACAACAAACCAGAGATGTCTTTAGGTCATGCCTGATTGGCCCGTCTCTATAGTCAACGTCTACGGTCGCACTAGTATAATGATTATGGCGCATTGGTTCATACATGTGTGGGTTCGAATAAATACTAAGTTCGGTAAGATCTTTAACAAATGTATCGATTAGATCCAGTATGGATCGCTAGTTTGATCAGCAGTTGATTTGATCTCGCGAAGGCCAACAACGAACAGTTCGATTTTCGTTGGTTGCTCACCATGAGCTTGGGTAACCGAGCCATTGCAATAATCGTCCAAAACAGTGCGAAAGTGAAATGCAAAGAGCAATCTTAATTCAGTGTATCCACTGCTGTACGTCATACATCACGAGACTTCTGTGGTTGCATACTAGTCTGCGAACAACGTAACCGGTTTGAGTTTTCATTCATGTACACTTAATATGAAAATTATAGATCGTAACGATAAAATTTTATTTTGATCTGCCCCAGTTCATTCTTCGGCCAAAGGTTATGGGGTCGAGAAACCTTAGGCTAACGAACCAGTTACAGAACAACATCTCCGTAAGAAAGTATGACATCTTTAAACTTCCCCACCTCGTACGCTCCATTTCGAGTCTAAAACTGTCCGCTCGATTGAACCGAATACGCGCAAATTTGGGGGCTTTGCTATATATATATATATATATATATATATATATATATATCAAACATGAAACGGCGTACGTGCTACAGATTATGTGAAGAAGGTGATTTTATAAGGTCGAGGGAGAGAAAGATACGGAAGAAAGAAATACTACGCCGGTCCATACAAAGGCTCACGACAGAAGCACCATTGATTTCTGTTAGTTCCCTATAGCAGACAGTCCTCGACTAAATGCGCACATCGTCTTTTGCACCTTAGTCGCGAAGCCTGGGTACGTCCTACTGAAGTTAGCTTCAGTGTGAGTGTCTCCACATTCCGAACCTAAATCATTCGCCGGTTATCATACCACTGCTTCCATTCTGGCCGATCAATCGTAAGGGCGAGTTGGTATTCGTAATAGGTGGCTAGACCGACGAAGCTTGTGAGATAAATTTATTATACTCAATAGTCTGTCCATCCCGAAGATTGGTCGATGAACTTCGTCATTGCTGGCACTGTTTCCACTTCCGATAATGCTTTAAAAACACGGATAGTGGAAAACAAGGATTTCCTGAACATCTACACGAATGGACCAGGTCTCGCGGCCCTACAATAAGGCCGTTTTACAGTGGTGTTATGTACTTGGTCTTGCACTTGGAAGTCGACGTCGTTCGGGCACCATGGGTGGTATGAGTTGACAAACATCATCTGAGTATTAGCTACACGTATTGTGATTTACTTGAATATTCCGCCAACGCTGTAGACCTTCCCAAGGTAAGGTGGGGCTGTACAACATTGACGCAGCCCACTGGCGCTGCTTATGGTCGACGATACGCTGATGTAAGCCCAAATTCAGCCTAGTTCTATCAGTAATTGGTTTTTGGGATACTGGCTGTCGACAGACAGTCCAAAATTGCAGTTCTGTCAATGGAATCACTGACCTCTCTGATGGCAAAAGGACATCCGTTATCGATTTTCCACGTAGATAACAGAGTTCGAATATCTGGTGGAACCTGAAGAGGTGATCAGTGCAGCCATATGCGGAACAAAACCCAATTCTCTCCCAGCAAATATATCGTTTGCGCGTTGCGCTTAGCTTACGAATTACGGTGGCTGCAGTTAGTTTCCGGGCAATAGGAATCAGACTAATCCCTCAGTGATTTCCACGGGAAGTGCGTTGGGGAAATGCTGTTGGTCAAACTCTGATCATTTTGAACGACTTCAATGACTCATTTTCTAGCGCAGGCTATGACTGAGCCCCCATCTACAAGAAGGAAAGAGGGAGTTCATCCTAGCCGAGTCCCTTGTGACTTTTCAGGAACTTAATCTGAAGTAGTTTATCTGAAAGAGAGGTCAAACTAGGTTGTTGCAAAGTATTTGGCGAAATTTCGCTGTATGACATGACACGCACTTAGACCTTACTTCAGTTGCCAAACGTTACATATGCTTTCTGATCTTTTATTTGTGTTACATTGCTCAATAACGTTTGTGTGCATTTTTTAACTTTCAGTTATTTGCCTCGATGGTTTCGATGTTTGTGCTGGCGCTCATCAAGAATGTTGTTCACACTCGGACGTTCAGTTTCACTCCAGGTGGCCTTGTTAGTTTCGGTACTTTCACCGTGAGTTCTATATTATTCAGCTGATGTATGTCTACCGTACCCTTCTGCAGGAAAAATCATCTGAGCGGGCGATTGTTTTTTGATGAGGGCATTTCTTCTTCAGAGGAACGCTTTAAATTCATAGAACCTGGTCTGTGTGAGTGCGACACAAGGAAAGAACAGTCAAAGTAGGCATGCAGCCATGAAGAATCATAATGACCTCAACTTACTTTAAACTACTGTAGACCACCTGAAAGGATGTCTACTAATGATCGATTCGCTTGTTTTTTGTTATGACAACAACGTTTAATGATTAGAGATCGTACGCTAAAGTAAACAATGATAGACAATCTCCAAAGTATTCTGCATTCCATGTTGAGCAACAGCGTGGCTACACATGGATTGGCATACTGTCAGACACCTTGAGTCTAGACGGGCGTAAGATAACGATTCAAAAGTAGATACTGCTGACATGCAACATTGTTTATTGATAAGGGAAATATGTAGAAGATTATGTTTGCGAAATTCTGCCTAATTAATTCATTATTTCAAAGTCTTCCAGAAGTTAAGCATGTGGCTTGCTTATTTATTTTTTCCTGCTGAATTGTGGTCAGCTCATATTGCAGCTGCGTTACCGGAATTATCGGTTCAGTGCTCTGCTTTCAATTGTAATTTTCTGCACACTGGCGTTCACAAGGGGTCATGTGTAAAGGGCATTGCTTACATTCCAAAGACCACTTAATGTGTGTTCCTGTGATACACTTGGAGAAATATCACTACTTCTGACTACGCTTTGGACTGGATTTCTTAGTCCGGTGTACATAGGATTTTAGCCTATCAGAACAGTGTGAAGATGGTGTATGAACGGTTTTATGTGGTTTTGTAGACTACCTCAAGAGTCGTAGCAAGCTGGGGTTGGTTCTGTCAGGTTGTTCCTGTTGAGGGAATTAAGCTCATTTCCATCCTGTAACTGTTTCTTTTATGGTTATGGGGAGTGGGGAAGAGTAATCTTCTTCACTGGTAGTACATCGTGCAGGCACTTTGTTAGATCGTGTTTCTCCCTATTATGAACTTAGCATATTTGACCTTATGATCTCGGGTTATTTGAAAAGATACCGAGATACAGAAATCTAGGAGGCTACATTATCCCCAATATCTAGAGGTTACGGGTTGAAAGAAGGCTGACCTCATGTGTGTAAAGCGATACTAATTCTAGTACATCTTCATCTATCTGTTGATTTGTAGTGCTGGATTTCGAACCAACTACCTTTATCCAAATCATTAAAAGATCCGCGCTCCGGGTGAACGTGATCATTATAGATTTCCTTAAACAAGTTGGAATTTGCGGTACCTATGATGTCATATATAACATTATTGTTTAACTTGTTTAAGAAGATAATAATGTGCGGGTGGCCACTCACGAAGGTTACAGCCTGATTGTAAGCGATTCGGCGTACATTTTGTAGCACCACCTTTGGCGTGTTTTGACAGAAAGTCTTTTTTGATAATCATCAAATGAAGTAGAACAAGCGTACATTTACGTTGTTTACGGATGACGAAAACAAACAGTTGTTAAATCGTATAAATTATCGACGTTCAGCAAGATAACTGCGTAGTCAAAAAATGCATATATATTCGGGATTCTGTAATGCGAGTGTTGTCGACGGCTTTAATTTCGCAGTCCTATTTTTCGTAGTGATACTGAGATACTGAGGTATTACCAAAAATGTAAGTTAGTTGATAAAAAACATTTTAATGGTCAAAGTGCTACTTTCTACGTTTACGTCGAACTTGAAAAAATGTTCGTATGAGCTTTGACCCTCCAGGCTCGCGAATGATTTATCGGAACGTATGGTAAACAATTCCGTGTGTTGGAATGCTCACGGGTACGCTCGACAGATACACAGTGTTGTCTATCGCTTCAAAGTGCAAAGTGCTACTCCAAGACCGTGTCAGCAACGTTAGTCTGCTAATGAACAATGAAGTGCTGGAGGCTGTCGATCGGTTTACACAGTTAGGGTACCGTATCTCAGAGGACAGGAGTATAAGAAGTGTGCTCTTCAACTTGAAACACTTTGTTATTATAAAGTTGTTTGGTTTAAGCACAAGGGTAGTTTCTGGAACCCTTATCAGAGCAACCTTGGTTTACGATTGAGGTACTTAGCTGCTGTGGGTTGAGGATGAAAAAACGCAAGGATCCGATGATCGATGTTTGCGTTCAGTTGCGCGTATCGGTTGTCTCGATTGTTGAGCAACTGGAAGGTTAGAGGACGAACTTTTCTCCTGAAAATCGGTCCAACCCGCTCAACTAATCCCTCAGAACGTAATATTGTAGATGAATAAGTCCTTTATTGAGAATAGCGACCCATCGTCTATCAAACCCTGACTTCGCCACGCCTCTAGATCACTGGTGGAAGGTATCAGGTGGTCAATCTATGGCTTGACAAAGGGATGTGAAAGCCGTCACTAGTAAGTTAGAAACAGGGGATCGTGTTCACTTCCTGGTTTGGTGTCCTCGTGATTCATGTAACCTCTGGCTGGAAACATTTAAGTATTTGACGCTTTATGGTGCTCAGTATTGGGAAGGTTGCCATTGTTTTGCTGAGTTGCATGTAAGGCAAGTTAAATTACTGGAACGAGGCAGGGACAGTCGAAATGAAGCTCTCTCCAGGATGACGGTTACTGTTATTTGCAACTCGGTAGTTTGTTTGCAGGATGTATGTACTTCATTTTGGTTGCTTGAATTAAGACGTTGGGGTCTCAAGCAGTAAGTGCTTCCTGTTATTTTCTTCCCTCAAACAGACTTATTCTTCACGTGGTTGTTTGGCACAAACGTCACCGTTGCTGGTGGCAGTGTTATTGATGATTATGATTATGATGATGATGATGATGGTCGCTTTGGCCAGATGATCCTTCAAGAATTAGACTTTTTGGCATATTTGTGGGACGCCATTGTAATATAATTGATAGTTACCCTTATATGTTTGTTCTGTACACTTATTTGCGAATGCGAATTTTGTCTTTTGGATAATGTGCATGGTGGCAGTTATATTTCCTACAATTGGTTACCATCTCTATGTTTTTACTTTCATCAGAAAACAACAGTGTAGCGAACAAGCTCGTTTTCGGTTATTCATCATCAGGCTAATTACATAACAATTTATATGAAACAGAGTTGTCAGGGCGAAACGGACAAAAACAAGTAGCTAGTTTGAGTGAGGTCAGACAAGTCATCGACAAACACAGAAACAACGTTTTGGTACGATTACGTCATCATTATAACGCCACTGGAACCATGACGGTTTGATCGGTCATGGTGTGTGTGGTTGGCCATGGCAACTTCAACGCCTGAACAAAGCGCTTGTGTGCACATAAAGGTGGATTTCTTACTCGAATTCCAATCGCTTCGGCTGTGGCTAAAATTCGGCATCTGACAGCTTTTGAGTGACTGGCATTGACTCGGTAAATCGGACGGAAACAGGAGTCCAGGTTGGCAGTCTGATGTGTATCAACGAGGTGTGAAACAATGGCGCTCGTAATTGTCTTGGTGACTCCGCTGCTGATCCAGGCTGAATGGTGCTCACGGATACGTTCAGATAAACTTTACTTTCAGTTGAGTCCAAGGGAAGCTTTTTAACATACCGCGTACATCATCATGGAAGCTGTCTTGTTGATAACATCTTACTTTCTCCTTACTTTAACTTACAACTTGGTTATTTGCTTGCTAGGTGTAGACGCCTTGATGTTGGACGTTTGAATGTAGACGTAGGCATTTTTAGTAGTTAGGTCTCTTCCCTCGTGGTTGTGTGGCTTTTAAGTATCAGTGTGAACCACCGATGTATTGTTGTCTATGTTGTTGATGATGATCATAACTTTCTCATAAGAATTCTGATTGCTACCAACACTTTAAACTCTTACTGGGTGCCAATAGTGCCTTGTGTAAAAAGCCAACCGGTAGCGAACTTGTTCTGTAGATGTTCCCGTACGCCACATCAGCGCATGCTATCTTATAAGTATTGAATCACTAGCCGGGCGTTTTGCGTTTTCTCTTTTACTTCTGCAAGAATATTCGTGATAGTAGATTTGTGTTCTGTTTCTCCCAACTAGTTTCACAGTGTATTTGTTTACACTTTGTACCGTCCGGCCTCGCCGGATTGAATCTACCATTGATGCGCTGAGTTCCATAAACAGTGCGGACCAAGGGGTTTCTGTTAAATGTCAACTGTTCGGCTGTATTTAGCACGCATGAAAAATTTCTTGGTGGTCCATGGTTTCGTTAGGTGGTAAACACTCCGATTTGTTATTCATGCTAAAGTTTGAAAGGCGAAATTCATGTTGCCATAGTGAAAACATCGATAGTGACCAATCTTACGACCACGGGCTTAATCCTCGCTCAGTTGTATGGACAATGCGCATACACGCTTCACCAGGTTTGTGGTTGTTTCTGTGCTGTCCAGTGCGTATCCTTATAAGATTCTGACCAAGCTCCCGAACCACTGGTCTCATTTAATTGGCACTGGTCCTCCTAGTTCGACCAATCAGGCGGTGGACTGACGTCCCAGTTACTTCAATGGGTCTCTCTATACTCACTCCGCACTCTGTCCGAATGACATTCAAGAGTCGTTCACTGTCCTGGTCCCATCGCGTCATCTGCGTGACACCCTCAATTTGGCATTCATGCGAATTGCTACTTCATTAGACAACCGGTACATTGTGGGGGTTGATGAGAAATGCCTGAGCCAGTTGTAATAGCGGTGTATATTACGGATGCTCATCGAATGCACGACTCTATCCAACGATATTCCTGTCAGAAAAGAAGTAAAAGAGTCATTCTCCTGTAGGCTGGTGTGACGGACACGTTCCCGTTGTTGCAGCTAGTCGATGTACTTTTATCCTAACGCCTGCTTATTTGTCTTACCAGCCGTTGGTGGTCTGGTTAAATTGGATCAAT
This sequence comes from Paragonimus heterotremus, assembly GCA_013368495.1. NCBI lineage: Eukaryota > Metazoa > Platyhelminthes > Trematoda > Plagiorchiida > Troglotrematidae > Paragonimus > Paragonimus heterotremus. Next base: position 54,013 of record LUCH01003711.1, on the reverse strand, counting down.
AGGTTTCTGCTTTCCGACTGGCTGTTTGTCAGACTGGTCATGTTTATGGGTAACATGTCACATTCATCTTGGTCACCCACCGAGCGGCAGCAATCCAGTGTACGTTCTCGAATCTCGTGTTCTCATTCCGCACGGCTGGTCGGGTCGTAACATTTGGCCACGGTCACCGGCAGATCATTTTCATCATGTCGTTATCACTTGAAATTCAGAAGCTTCTTAAGCAGCAGCATGAACAGTACGAAGTCACTCAGTTGAAGTTGATTGAAGCCATGGCGCAGAAATTACAGTTCAACATAGTTCAGCAGTTGCAACCAGTGTCCACAGCAGAATTATTGGCCAACAGCATAACGGAATTTAACTATCAAACGGACAGTGGAATCACGTGCGAGGCTTGGTTCAGGCGTTATGAGGACCTATTCAAGGAGGACGCGGTAAACTTATATGATAATGCCCAAGTCCGACTACTTCTACGCAAACTGGGCCCAGCGGAACACGCTCAGTATTGTAACTATATTCTGCCGAAGAACCCACGCGAATGTTCATTCACAGACACTGTACGGTGCTTGACGCGCATTTTTAGCGAACGTATGTCATTGTTCAATACTCGATTTAAATGCTTGCAACTCAGTAAGCAATACTCGGAGGATTTTCTGACATTCGCCGGTGTGGTCAGTCGTGAAGCTGTCAAATCCCACCAACGATCAGTTTAAGGTCTTAATTTTTGCGTGTGGACTTAAATCAGTATCCGATGCGGATATCCGTACACATTTTATCGCAGCTGGAAAAGAACCCAGACACGACATTACAGACTGTGACAGATGAATGCCAACGATTAATAAGTCTTAAAAAACGATACCAAATTGATTGGAGACAAGCGCAGCAGTGACGAAGACGTCAATGTGTTTGTTATCTATAAAGCAAGAAGCACCCAGTCAACAGAATTCACAGCAAAACCACCGAGTATGTGTTGGCATTGTGGGGAATGGCGTTTTGCGCGAGTTTGTAAATTTCGAAATCACACGTGCCAAAACTGTTGGAAATATGTGCACTCGAAGAAGTTCGCTGTAGGAGAGCATCCTCAGCCAGATGTTTACGAGGGCCCATCGAGAGGTCGACCTATTATGACAGTCGATCTAACTTTATATTCGCCTCATTTGATAGTGATATCTCAAGTAACAGAAGATATGTTGACATCTTACTGAATAGTACAAAAGTGCGACTACAAGTGGATATGGCCTCTGACAGTACACTTATCTCAGGGAAAACATGGGATTATTTACACAGACCGGCATACGTCCATACCGACGATGTGGCACGGAAGGCCTCGGGGACTCAAATTTCAATTGTGGGAAAGTTAAAATGTGAGTTTCAGCTTGGAAATTTACATGCTATTACTATCTGTTATATTGTAAAAGATCTTAAGTTGAATTTATTAGGTAAAGACTGGATCGATAAACTGGGATTATTCGACGTGGTCATGTCTGTCCAGTTACTATAATTATGTCCGCTTATCAGAAGCCAATGTCGTTGGTTGACGCAGACGTAAAAGCAGAAATGATTTCACAAGTGCAGGGACAGTATCATAACCTTTATGAAGATGGTCTTGATCAATGTACACAGGCAAAAGCCACCTTATGCCTTCGCTCAGGTACAAAACCAGTTTTCTGTCCCAAAAGACCGGTTCCGTGTGCAACTATTTCTTCGTTGGAAGATGAATTGAACCGGGTGGAAAGAATGGGAGTCATCAGTCCAGTAAACTATTCGGTTTGGGCTACACCCATAGTGGTAATAAGAAAGGCAAATGGGTCGCTACGTTTATGCGGCGACTTCTCAATTGGTCTAAACGAAGCATTGGAGACTCATCAGTATCCGCTCCCGAAGACCTGTACACAAAGCTAAACAGTGGCAACATTTTTTCTAAGACTGATTTTTCTGAGGCCTATATACAAGTGGAAGTCGACACATGCAGAAGCACTTTCTAACCATTAACACACATCGTGGACTGTGGTTGGTGGCATCCGAAACGGATTAGCCTGTCACAGTGACCGAAGCCAAAGGACGCCTGCGCTTTAAACTATCACCCAAAGTGGCTTGTGCTGCACCACTTGCGGTTCCACTCACACACCACGTATCCGGTGTAAACCCGAAGGAATAAGACCAGTTGTGTGTGAGTGAGGTCTTTGTATCCAGCCGGCCAATGCTGGTTAGCCGTTTCAATGGCCAACAGGAAAAGGAAACCTCTATCTCTCAGAAAATAAACAGAGAGAGAGAGACTGCAATGATAAAATCTAAACTGAAGAGAAAGATGTGTAACATGTAATGCAAGAAGCACTTCAGTATAAGAGTGTACGTTACTGCATTCTAGAGAGAATGAGAGTGATGAAATAATTCAGATTGGACCATGAAAAGATCAGGCGAACGTTTTATCATTCAATACACCAACAAAGCTCAAGAAAAGAATGAGTAGAAGACCGCAGACACCCATGTTTCTGAGAAGAGGAGTGGATTAGTTGCCAAACGACCATAATCTTGGTCGGTGCAATAATTAAAAGTAGAATGGATATGCTGATATGACCTATCTAAGCCTAACGTACTCGTTCTTTACGACGACGGTGCACTATGAGTACGCTGGTGACATACTAAGCCAAGGTGGCCAGCGCATTCGCGCCGCACGCATCGCAACACCATATAGTCATGTCACCACGACCTATGGCACTAATGATTTCCGTGCGTACCGCGCGCTTTCGTTTTCGGCCGCGCAATAACTGCTCGTCGAACTCGCGGACGCCCGTCTGAATTGTATTCCTCCAAGCAGTCCAGTTCAACGCTAAGTCTTCCCAACATCTAAAATCAATTTTACAACGTGAAAGACTATGGCACCTATGGATCTGTTGCGTACTGCGCTCTTTCGTTTTTGGCCGCGCAATACGATTTGGACGGACGTCAGAATCCTGTTCCTCCTGGCCGTCCGATTCAACGCCAAGTCTTCCCAACATCTAAAATCAATTTTACAACGTGAAAGACTTACTTGCACAGCATCCTGGTATCTCAGCTTTTGACAACCAGGATTCTGCTTAACTGATCTCAGTTGTCCATACAGCACCTGCTTCGGGATACGGTAATCGCCCACCCGACGGACGTGACCCAGTCAACGAAACCGATTCAGCATCAGCAGGGCTTCCATCGCGTTCATGTCCGCTCGCCGCAGTACCTCAGTGTTCGGAACCATCTCCAACCACCGAATACCCAAGATGCGTCTCAGACATTGCAAATGAAAGCGGTTCAGATAGCGCACGTTCCGCTGAAACAATGTCCACGTTTCATTGCCGTACAACAATATAGACAGCACCACTGAGCGGTAGACGAAGAGCTTATTGCTCGGCGTCAGGCTATGGTTCTTCCAAACACGTTTTTCAAGACGTCCGAAAGCACTTGCTAAAAGCATTTGCTGCACGAGCTCACAACTCGCAGTCCACGGACAGATCGGTGGACAGATTGCTACCTAAGTAGCACAAATCTGTGCAGCTGCTGACAACATTTCCATCAACACGGATTTGGGATGAAGGTGTACAGACAGCACCTTCGCCTGGAGAATGCTGAAAGAAAGAAAAAGTCTTACGTGTGTTGATATCCAGTCCAATCTTGGATGTCGCGGTCGCGAAAGCCGTGGCCAGTTGTTGTAGTTCGTCCTCGTTATGTGGGAACAGCGTGCTTCTTTCGCAAAGTCTGCTTTCCTGCTCATTTTCAAAAATACCAGAGTCATTGTCGTGATCGTGGAGACCCATTCCAGTATCACGTCGATTTCCGATTCATTCAAAATTTTACTTTGTCCTCGCCGGGATTGCGCTGATAAACCGATACAATCTACATGGAGCTACTTATACGCAATCTTGTAATTGACTCCATTTAGGCTATCTACCATGTACAATCGTCGCCTCTTTCGAAAGCCTCAATAATGCGTCTGCGCTTATCGAGACTGATGCGGCTGTACTTGCGTCTGTCACCCATGGATGATTTTGAAATACTAAAACATGTTTACGAGGCCACTTGACTGCATCCATGTTGTAGGTCACAGGGTGATCGACGACTTTTATTGGTTCATGCTCTCTGCCTCCTCTGGGCTGTACTCTATACCCCGATTGGACCACACGACGGCTTTGACAATTCAAGTGTTCTTTCGGACATTGCCCTATCGCGGCAGCCATTGCGTACAGTCGGAATGAAAAAAGTCGCAAAACATGACTCCACTAGACTAACCCTAAACCACTTCCATAGCCTGAAAATACAATGGAAAAATTCTACTGCTTGAAAGCTACATTCTTATGGCTGAAAGAACAGCCAGTACGGAAAAAGGTATAGTAGTTTAGAATTTGCGTTGTATCCTCAGAACTGTGTGTTACTTTGTGGCATTAGCAACCCCTTCAACCTTAGACGTGGCGGTAAAATTCTGGTGATTATTGTTTGACTGACATTTTTGTGTTGCTGCACAACGCATGATAAGCTTGTAAAAATGAAATGAGAACTCTTGTTATTAAGGTCTCGTTTAAATATAAGGATCGCATTTATAACTTCACGTTTATTACAGTCTCAGACATTAAAACGGCTTTTAAAAGTGAGGGATACGTAGTGCAATGCGCTACTTGTTTCTCGATGTTTGTGTTATCTCGCACCTGTCGAATGACAGAGTTTGATGGTCTTCGCCTGAATTAAGAAACTAGGTGGTGGAGATCAAACAAGTTTGCTTAATCTCATCCATGATTTGCCCTATTGTACGATGTTTCAATCTCATGGCTCCATAATCGTAACAATACATCAATTGTCCATACGGATGCTTATCTGCAACATACCGACGAAGAGGAAAGCAAACCATCGGTAAGAATCTAAAGAAAAAGAAAGTTATGAGATTTGATTACTGTGAACACCTTAGTTTACGTTTAAACGTCAAAGAGCCTATACCTTGAAACCAAACAGCCGAAACGTTAAGAAAAGTAGAGCACCTCCGACTTACTGGCCTAAACTACAACGGGGTAGGTCGTTCAGTTGGCTAAGACAACCCAGTGCCATGGTATCCTGCTTGTGATGTATGCATGTACCTGGTAGCTTATATGTTTCGAAATAATGTTCGATTTTGAATGTTGACTAGTTTTTCTTAAGTTGAAGCTCTTACCATCCGACCTAAATGGAAAGTGATCAAACCTGATTCGTGCTATTGCATTATTATCGAGACTATTTAATACACCGATTGCCTTAACTTTTTAAATGCTCAATAAGAGTTGAATGTTATCGCTGGAACACGTTGTTGTATCCTTTGTAGTACTGTTTTCACTCAGAGTAATTCTCGGCTTCTAATAATGATTGCTTAAAATGTGACATTCCTTTCAACTATTCGTGAAGGAAGAGCTCACGGGCATCACGCTGCCGCAGCATTCATTCCAACAAACCATTCTCAAACTTAAAATACGTTCATATTTGTGACTACTGCCAGTAGTATGAACTTGACAGCAACATATTTTTTCCTTCGCCCTTGAGCTTCAGAAAATCACGGAATTTGAAATGTATATAGTAGTATATTCTTGGCAATTGTCTTTCCCGCTGCTGTTTACGTAACGCACTTTCTATGTGACAAGTTGCATTTTAAAACAGTTCATTCCTTTCAGAAGTTTAAACAGAACAGTCAGAAAACGAAAACTGGTAGATGCAAGCATTTCGTATTGACTCGTCAGTACCAAATTTACAATAACATGAAACGGTTGTTTTATATCGAACAGATAGGGGGTAGGTTGGATAGTCAATCGGTGAATTAGGAAAGGTCACTAAGTCCAAGGAAGGGTCAAGTTTACGAGTAACTGTTTCTGAACACACAGAGTTGGTCTTAGTCGATTGATTGTGACAGCTTCAGCAAACCGCAATAATCTTGGATTCGAGTGGCTTAAGTATTACTACATTTTTCGACTGAAGTTCTCTTAATGATTGTAGGTGTTGCTTTGTGATAGCACACCGGCCATTGATCGGAGTCATGATAAACCCATTAGCTATGTCAGTGAGTTTGGTTTTAAGGCAGCCTAAATTGTCAGCAGAAGTTGGCTGGAGGTCTGACAATTGATCAATGAGGTTCTCGAACTGAGCTTCAACATAAATACGATTAGACCTATGTCGCAATCAATCGACTAAATCCAACCCTGTGTGTTCAGAAACAGTTACTAGTAAACTTGACCCTTCTTAATCCACCGATTGACTATCCAACCTACCCCCTATCTGTTCGATAAAAAACAACCGTTTCATGTTATTGTAAATTTGGTACTGACGAGTCAATACGAAATGCTTGCATCTACCAGTTTTCGTTTTCTGACTGTTTTGTTTAAAATGATAACAATTGGTTCCATTGAACAGTTTGAACAA
>LUCH01003711.1:27337-38823 GCA_013368495.1 Paragonimus heterotremus | reverse complement strand
ATCAATCGCTGAATCGCTGAATCGTTTACCGTACCGCACGTTACATGCTGAGGCCACCAACAATTGGGTAAAACCACGTGATGGTCAAGCAACAACGTGGTCACGAAATATGGAGACTTTGACTGCTCCATTGAGCAAAGTGGGTAGGTGTCGCCTGCCTGGATGGGGTCCTCGTGATCACTCAAACCGTTGATTAGAGACGCTATCCGAGATGGCGATGTGTCGCAGTCAATGGCGTACCTGTATCCATACCATTTCTAGTTCTCCCGCTTAGTCTTTTTTTAATAATTTTCAACCTTCTTATTGGCGTTTTCTTCTAGGATATTCCACGTCATTGTTGAGGTGAGCGGCGGCCCGAGCTACAGTACCTTTTGGTCAGGCTCATGGCTGTTATGATGATGATGATGATGATGATGTTGATGATGTGCTAAACACCTCACCAATAACCTCACAATGGACATGATCAAATAATCGTTTAAAAACGTTCAACTACATTCGTGTGTGAATAATTGTCAGATTGCCGCAGTTGAGAAATCCCGGCGAACGGAGTTATCGATTGGAGTGTACATTGCGGTTGTATTCATTCTCCTTTCGAAGAGGTCGGGGAAGTTGTACGTTATTCACACTGGATTTCGGTTGGGTGTTTGATTTAGGTTGTTCGGTCTTACCTATTGTAACCTTACTGATGTCGTTGTTAACACGCTAGTCTCACAAAAGTGACGGCCGGAATGTAAACTGCGGTCCGGACGGGGATATCACGAGTGAACACTGATAAGGGCGGAACTCGAGTTTAGCGCTTCTTTTCGAAGTGGGCTAGCCAACAGACTTATCTGAATGCGTGAGCTATAATTGAATGTGGGTAGTATTCACTGTGATACTTCAATCTTTTTCGTTTGAATTGTGTATAAAAAAAACATTCGCACTCAATAGTTGTCTTTTTTCCTATGGCTGCCGCAGTAGACTGCGGCATCCTCACTCCCTGTCACTAGTTTTAGCATTTCGGAGTTGAGAGGTTGTCTTTGTTTGCATCCGTTTGTTTTCAGTCACCTTTGTTAAGCAGCTGTTGTAAAATCTGTTACTTTATTGAGGTAGTTGTGTGCTGACTCAATATTCTAAGATTACATCTATTCGTACGCTCGACCCACTTATATCGAATTTCGGTCGTCTGTTTCCACCGACTAGTCTGCATCATAGAAGCCGGTTGGATGATTATCACCACATTCCGTCAGCATTTAGTTGAAATTGCTTCTACTAGCCACCCTTTCGCGCTAGTCGGACTGAATACCTTGTGGATCTCCTGCACAGGTTGTTATTTTAACCGACCGTTTGCTATTGATTGAAGCCTCAAGATTATCAAGTAATGATTTTTCGAGTTATAAAGTGGCTGGTCTTGCCGTTGATTGATAACGAATGGTTCAGCAATCCAGCTTGGCAACCACGAGGTCATCACTACTGATGGGAAACGCAGTCGTACAATCTTTGCCTCCACCATATAAAATCTTCATTGTCGTTACCTTCATTTTGTGTCATTGCGTTTCTCACTGTCAGTAGCAAATCGAGCCATCATACTTTTAGATATGACCGAAAGGTGGAATTTTGTATATAGTCAGTTCGAGAATTGTCCGTGGTTATTTTGGTCATTCTTTTGTCTCTTTACCTAAATGTTTGCTTATTATCATCCTGTTTATTTGCCACTGCGGTTCATTTACTGGACGTTTCAGTTTTTTTTCACCTACTAGCATTTTTTCTAGTGAGTTTACTATGTCTAATCATTATATATTATGATGTATATATACCATGGTATAGATGATTTGCCTGGGTAGGCTTATCGGTAAAATTACGGGATATATATATATATATATATATATATATATATATATATATATATATATATATATATATATATATATGGAGTGTTTATTTGACTTAATCCCTTTAAATAATCAGCGCAGCTGTTTGCGGAGGTGGTGTTGAATCCTGCACCGTTACTTGTACCAACGAGGCATATAATCTCTTCTACCCTTTGTGGGAATTCCGATATATTCCATATTGCCTGCTTTTAGTAGCCTGGTAATTCAGTGCATTATCATTATCACGAATGTGAATTGTTGTAATTTGTTTAAACTTCCGGTTTATTGCTGAATTTTGCACGGCTTTGTGTATCTCATTTCTCGTTCTCGACACCCCCCTACCATTCAGTAGCAATCTATTGTTCTTTCAGATTGAAAAATTGACAACTTATTGTCCATATTGTATCCCATAAAACTGGGCATTGTTTGCTTGTCTCAAATATCAACAGGAGTTGAAATGTTTGTTGTGATAAATGTTAGTTCGTCCCGTGTCATGCTATGTCTTGCGTTCATCGCTATTACGATTGTTATGGTTTCTCTCATAACTGACAGATGCCCAAACGGATCTCTTCTTATTTATTTACAGAATCACAGCCAAACATACTCATTGTTGTTGATTTTCAGATGTGTTTAGTTTCTACTCACCAGAGGTCATTTACTAATTTCCGTAACTGTAATTCCTATCCTCTGGAGTTGAAAAAAGATGAGATAACACTAGTGCTAGAATTCAATCGAACAAGAAAGGTAGATATGGAACATGATCATGTCAAATTCAAGAAACCCTAACTTTGACAGTATTATGGGTTTTTTGTTGTTGCTCACTGAGCCGCTCCTCCCACTTGTCCGTTTAGAACAAGTATTACAGTAACTTTATTCCTATTTTCTTTTGGGCACAAAATGTAAGCCGGACATGTCTGTCAGATTCGTTCTTCCCCTTTGAAAAGAATTGTCAGATATATCTGCGTCATCAACAGTAATGCGGTGTTTGAGGAGCTAATTTTCAGACATGTTGGTAGCCTGCTTGGTTAACCTTTTCCATGCTGACGTGAAAGTCGAGCTCGATATAGCCCACAGATAACGACACGCGTTAAAAGTCATGCTGTTATGGCTCGGGCTTTGATTAACTCGATTGCTTCTGTGTTGGCTTGGGCATATTGACGTTGTCCATCTCACATGTGGCCGAACGTGTCACATGGCAGAGACATTGTAATGTAAAATTTGAAAAGTCAACTTTTGACTTTGTATGATTATATCGGTGGTGTTAATTCTTTTAGCGTGACTCAGCTGCCTGTTCTGAGTATTGGTTTAAGTGGCGTGGTCGATCTTTTAAGGTCTGCACTGATGTGTACCAGAAAGTTCACAGAACATTTTAACCAGTCCGAACAAAATAGTAGATGAACGGACACCGATAAATGCCAATATTTCGAATTGCCTCGTCTGCATCGAATAACCAGTAGCACGGAAATATCTAAATCAACGTTTACGGTGTCTGGCAGAACATAGACAAGGACGTGTACATCGAACAATTTGGTCTGAATCCCACATATTGCAGACTAGGCTCACAGAAGCTCAAGGTTCACAACTAATTAATGTTGAACAAACCGTGTAAATTTGAACCGGGTTATCTCGACGGTCTTTATCGTTTATGAACGTGGGTTGTGATGGTGCTGTATGACTGTGACGGCTACGGTCCCCTCCGTATTGTAGCCGCTTAACACTGTCTTTCCGTCGACAATGCTGGGGAATTACAATATTCTGTGACTACAATGTTGTGTTGTGAGATCCGTCTGATATATGATTACTACTCCTTCTGTTTTGCGTTGGAACTAGCGAACTGCCTAGTCCACCAAACCATGATGGTTTTCTATAAATGTAGTTTTTACTGCCTCATCGATCCTTCCTGTGACGAGAATGTCCAGACAGAGAAGACCTTCGTCAGCTTCTGTTCCACATGATACTATGGGGTTGAGATATACAACATTGAGACACAGAACCGATTATTGAATGTGCTCTTGATCTTGAAAACAATATCTTCTGCGTGATGTTCGTAGTGGCATAATTGTGAAGTGATATCAGTTGTCTTTTTGTCGTGATCACGACAATATTGGCAAGAGATACGCCAAATGGATCTCGCGTTACATCGTCCATCTATCTGTAAGCTGCCTTTAAAATTGAATTGGACGGCATTAATGCACAGTAGAAGAGTACTTTGGATTAGGCAGTACACTAGTTCCAGCGCGCCACGTTTTTTAACAGTTGCAAGGGGCCGTCGCAAGTACCCGATTCAAACCTATTCTGTGTGTTCAAAAGTAATTGGTTGTTAACCTTAGGCTTCGGTGAGCCTAGTCTGTAACGTGTGAGATTCAGATCAAATTGTTTGATGCACACGTATTTGTCTGTTCTGCCAGGCACTGTAAACGCTGATTTGGAGATTTCCGTGCTATTGGTTATTCGGTGCAGACGATCCAATTTATCAGTACTCGTCTGCTAACAGTTTTGTTTACGTTCCGGAAAAGCATAGCGTTCATCGATATCTAAAGTTAACCGTTGTTTGGAAATATCCTTATTCATTCGTTGAGAAGTTAAGTGATCGCGTGCTCTTGCAACATGTAGCTTCTTCTTGCTGAAAATGTGCACCATGTGTCTTATTTTGGTGTTATTCAGAGTCAAAACATGATAGCGTTAAATGGTATTCTCCACGTGATTGGGTCATCTTTTCTGCTAGGGTTGAGCCCCAATTGAGGTGTGATGCTGAGTAAAAACAATCGCATTTCTTTTTTATTTTATTTCCCCACGACATCCTCGTATTTTGGACTTCTGTTAGCTTTTTATTGTTGCCTCTTGGTCAATGTATGCTGCTCACAGGATGGACTTGGTCGAACCGACCAAAGGTGTTCACAAGTGACTTAAAAAATTGTTATGACCCGCTGGTCAACGATAATTAGAAACGTCTAACACACGACTGTACGAACCACGGATTGTAGCGTAGAGCTTAGCAATACCCGGGAACCCCAAAATAACACAGAAGACCATGACCTTTAGCCGAGATTGTATTTGCTCTCAAACCACAGGTAACATAACAGACGAGCGTCTGCATATATAATCTTTGAATGGCCTTGAGGAATCCCACTTGAATTGGTGCATTAAAAGTGGGATGGGCCAATCACAGACTCGGGAAAAAACGTACGCAAAAATTGAGTTTTGGCACGTTGTGGCGGGGAAAAAAATTCGAAATCAAAATTTATTTTTCGACGATGTCTCAAAAAATAAATCATTTTTGGGGGAAATAGAGTTTCCGCAACAAAAATGATATGCCTTTTTTCCAGAATAAACTCGCAAATACTCCGTACGGGAACGTAAGCTAGGTTTGCTTATATTGATCGCTTTGTGCCGGACTGTGTAGAATTAGAACGGTCGGTTTCGAAAAATCACTTGGTAACATATCATTCCACAGTTGACTCTCAAGACATCGGGTCTTGTGTATTGCTTTTGTGAAGCATGTAACAATTAACACAGTTCACTAGTAGTAAATTCACTCTGCTGAACCGGTCAGTCACGAACTCATCTGTGAGTATTAGCTCCTCGGATCCGTAAGAGGTTCGATTGTTCGAACAAATTTTGTGTCATATGAATGCTTGTTTGTGAATGAGCCACGAGTTGCGGTTTAAAGGATTAGTATTTTCGCAACGTTGTGACGTTCCTGAAGATACTTTTTCAAACGATTTTATGTGTTTAAGCATTATTAAACTGAGTTGTATCAATCTTGTCCTGTACTAAGTGCATACAACGATAAGGGAGCAAAATACTGGTTCACAGTTTCTTATTACCCTCGAAAAAAGTATGGCATAGTACGACTTAACCGACTCGGTTATCCAATAACGTTAAGGATGATCACACAGCGTTTGTTCGGATGCTTATCGGATTTGTTTCTTCTTTTACTGGATCCTTCCTGTTAGATTTGTGACGTCCAAATACGCCAAAATACTGGAAGCAATGCTGGTCAGTTTCTTAACCACCAGCATCGGGTACTCTTTTATGTGGCTTATTCGAGATTGTAGCCCACTGGCCTTTACCACCAACCCCCATCCTCTTCGAGTAAGTCCTGCCAGTCGGTTTTTGATTGATGTGTACCCGTTCTCTTATCCCGAATGCACTACCAGTTATTGAATAATCATCTGTCCTAGCATGGCTCCGGGTGTGGTTTTGTGAGGCGTATGCATGACACTCGTTAAGTAGCCTTTGCATACTAATAACGGACTATTATTCGTCTTCCAATATAAAATCGCTGGGTGTGGAATGTACAGTTGCCCTGTCCCCTATCTCGGCGTTTACTTCTTGTGGGAGGGAGTCCGTTTTAATAACAGTGAATGATCTTAATTCTTGTCAGTTTCCTGTGATACGCGCAGTGTTTTTTATCGGTTCAGTTTTTATTGTATCGTGTTTTCCTGTACAGCGTTTTCCACTGGAACAGTAACCCTGTTTAGAACTGTTGTTTTCAGAATGTGTTCAGTAACTCAGTTGGGGAAACAGTGTTCTGACCTAGAACTCTCACATGACTGATAATTGAATGAAACACGCTTTTATTATTCTGAGTTTTGACAGACAGGTTGCCACAGCCTGGAATTCTGTGATACCCAATGCATCTCACAGATTGTGACTTTGTAATAGTTATTGATCTTGTTAATAGCCGTTCCGTTTACCTCGATCATCCAAATGCTATCTTTAAAATGTCTTCAAGCGCCAGTCTTAACAGTCTGACTGGATTTACTTGTCTTCGTCATACGACATATCATCGACACGTTTCGGATGACATGAGTCATTGTTCCGGGAGTATAGCTAAAGGATTGAGTATTGAACACATTTTGAGGAGTATGTTCGATTGATGATGAGAAGGCTATTATGTGAGGCTGCTGATTAGCATGGGGGTACATTGTCAGTGAGATGAACCCTGCTGTGTTTCTGCGTGTTGCTCCTATTGCTGACCAACGTCCAGCTGACGCCCAGATTTTTCACATTTATGTTTCTTCTAAATTAACAAATCTGTTAGACGAATTATTGGCAGTACAATTGAAAAAGGTGTTCAAATGCAAGGATTCCATTCATCCACATTCCGCGATGGCCCACTTTTATCACACAGTGTGTTTCCACTAGAGTGTATTGTTCATGGTTGCACGCAGAACTGGTGATGCGTGCATTTTTGAATGCTACAGTAATAGGGTTAAATGAAACGCGACTATCTTCCCATTATCCTCATGGTTCCGTTGAGAAGACAAAGTGATCAGTGTGTTTCCGTAATCTCATCATCAGGTCAATGCATATATATTGGTTAAATAGCACACGAATTCTCTGCATAATCTAGCAGTGTAGGCTCTAGCTTCTGATTAGTTAGTCCACAAGCAACTCAAGTTATCTGTGATTAGTGACTAAGAATCTAATCTGCTGTGATCGCTGGCCGTGAGATGTTAAGGTCACGAACAAACTTCTTTTGTGGCCAGCTTTGAGTTAAATCGCAAATGCTTCCACCGTCGCCAGACGGTTGGTTGACTAGACCGTCACAGACGACTGTGAACCTTGAACCGTGTACATGATGGCCCGAACTCCATCTGGTTCGATCATTATGTTTATCGTCGTTAACGGCACATTAGTGGTTGTCGTTGATCCTTGACCTCCATAGACTGAACAAGTGATAAACTGACACTCTTCATGACTAAACTGTAACACTCAACAGCTGATTGCCTATATCCCGCAGCCGAAAATGAGTTTGTGCGAAATGCTTACATCTGCCACTTTTCATGTTTTAGCTGCTTCGTTAAAAAATGCTGTTGAAATTTATTGCAAAGCGTAATGCAGAAAACAGCTGTTGCTGATTTAGTCTGGTACTCTATCAGCGTCACCTATTCGCTGATACCACCCAGTGCATGTGGTTAAACGCGTACGCCAATAGTCGAACGTTTGAAGACCTCGTACCTTCACTTTGAGCGGTCAAGCTTCGCATCTTTGCATTAACAGCACTCTCACCGTCATCTCTTATAATTCGGCTTTTAAGCTCGAAGGAAGTTCCTTTCTGACAACAATGATAAGGGGTAATGATCTTAGATTTGAGGCGACTCTCTATAGCATTTCTTGTAGCTCTTCATCGACTGATGTTACTTTCTGTCTAAACGAACCTGTGTGCAACCGCCATGCCATCACCATCCAATGGTAAATGTACGCAACTGCTACAATCTTTAAGGCTACGGTGGTAGTGCTCGGAATGATCACCTATTTCTCTGCCTTGATACGATGGTCAAGTTTGCGCACTACGTTGATCATCCGAGTGTTTATACTTACTAGAACGTCTGGTCTGCTAAATACAGCCTTGTTAGACAGTCCAGAAAGAACACGCAGGCAAAATTAGTTACACTCATTGACTTGTTTGTCGCACTACTGACTGCACATAGACTTTTACATATTGAAGTACTATGATGTGAGCCTACAAAACCACTTCCATATTTACAACCGTTCTGTCTTGGAAAAGAGGATTTATATGAAGTGCCCTCACCTGAAGCGCACTTCAGTCGCTCGGCAGTTAACCATGACCGTCGGTCGAAAAAATTCAAGTACTATTCACAAGCTTAATGTGGCTTTGAACACGTTTATTGCGAGCAGCAATAGCTGGGCCCAGATGTTTATGTCAGTGTACAGTGTAATCTAGCGCCTCAGTGCTAGTTGAATCAGACTTCAGTAATTGACTCCAAATGAGATCTCAAAAAAATCCTGTATCTTATAATTTTGCTGGTAAAAAAACTGAGTTGGGTCCTTTTTTCGGCATGAACCGTGACATTATTTAACCATTACTCATCTCTCGTTTTGTTTTGCTTCCCATTTATTCTGCTTTCTTTGCACTTCCAGATCCCTCTTCGTCTGACAAGTGTCTTCTTATCCCAAGAAATGTGATGCCCCGGTACTTTTAATGCTTTGAATCTCTTGCAAGTAGATCAGCAAACTGATTTATCAAGTACTCTCTCATTCGTAGATCTTAATGTGTGCTGTCCATGAGATGTGAATTTCCGACTATTGCACCGTTATTTGCGTAAGTGCGCCTCTAGACAACTGTTGCTTCACACGCCTCTTCCTCAAGGCGTCGGGTAATTACGAAGATGAACCTCGGGTATGAAGAGGGTACTGAATTCCATAACAGATGCAGGCTTAGCTGATTGGATTCAACTCAATACTAGCTTGTGAGGTGTCAGATCCAGTGTATCGGTGAAAGGCAGTCGACGAATGTAAAAAAAACTGGTGCATTTTCATTATCTCGGCGTACTTCGCAACGTATGGTTGTCCAGAAGCTGTCAAGGATGGTCAACTTGTTAATACAAATCGTATCCTCAGACATAATCGTGTTTACAGGCTATTTGAATACTCGTCCTAGTTGTCTTTTCTTAGATTTGATGAAGTTAGGCGACTTTTTTGTGGCCGAGTGCGACTCACTGTCAATGGTCAAGCTGTTACAAATATGCACAACCTACATTGTCTGTATCCGGGGTACTGCATTCGAGCCTAAGAGAAAGCAGTTTGTTATATGGGGATCGTCCCGTTATGCTCAACCAGAGGTACATTGATTCTATGGCAGTCAGTCGCACATGACCTCACTGTCGTATAGTTTGCGCGAGAAGTCCACGTGAAGTGACAAACATGTCACAGTATGTGAGGAAAATGGAGATTTTGTAAGGTCAAGGGAGAGGAAGATACAGAGGGAAGAAACACCACACCGATGCACACAAAGGTTTACGATAGAAGCATCATTTATTTCTGTTGTTTGCCATATCAGGCAGTGTCCTCGACCAAATGCACACATCGTCTTTTGCACCTTAGTCATGATGCCTGGCTACGTTCTACTGAAGTTAGCTTCACAATGAGTGTCTTCACATTCCGAACCTAAGTCGTTCACCGACTACCAGACCACCGCTTCCGGTCTAACCCATCAGCCCTAAGCAAAGCATGCCAAGGGCGAGCTGGCATTCGTAAGAAGCGGCTAGACCGACGAAGCTTGTGAGGCAGATGTATTATACTCAACGGTCTGTCCATCCAGAAGATTGGTCGATGAACTTCGTCATTGCTGGCTCTGTTTCCACTTCCGATAATGCTTTAAAAACACGGATAGTGGAAAACAAGGATTTCCTAAACATCTGCACGAATGGACCAGGTCTCGCGGCCCTACAATAAGGTCGTTTTACAGTGGTGTTATGCACTTGATCTTGCACTTGGAAGTCGACGTCGTTCGGGCACCATGGGTGATATAAGTTGACAAACATCATCTGAGTATTGGCTATACGAATTGTGATTAACTTGCATATTCCACCACCTCTGGTGCAGTCCCTGAGGTCCCTGGGCTTTTCAACTGCCTCTAACAATTCATCGTTAAGAATTGGAGTATGCACACTGCTCTATCAGTCTTGTATCGGGACGTTGCAATTGAACGTGCATAGACCGTACCAAACTAACAAGCTGAAACCTCTAGTATGTTCAAGGCTATTCATGGACCTTTACAAATTAAAGCAATGTTGTCTTCATACTTTATTTCCCGAAATCGATCGACTGTAAACACTCCCATACCATCGTACTCGCCTTACCTGTAGGCACACTCAAAGACCTCGTTCATTGTATTTTTGAACAGGGAAGATGAGAAAGCTTGTCATATCCTGCTCATGATCCTGAGGGTTGTCGACATTCTGTCATAAGCTTAAACCTGCCTCGGGGTTTGGCACTAAAGTGCTTTCAGGAAATCGATATACTTTTAGCGCACATCCTTCCTCACTGCGCATTCCTAGACTACACCTCTGTCAACTGAATCGAAAGATATCTGAGAGGACAACGATTGCCGACTTTCCGTATGGTTGGTGGAGTGTAGTCAATTCAGCTACGTACAGATCGTAACCCAACTTGTTTGTAGCGAGTATAGTGTTTACGCTTTGCGCACAGCTTACGAAGTACAGCGGCTGCAGTTAAGTTCAACGCAGTAGGCATCAGGCTACTCCCTTAGTAATTTTCAGGAGAAGTGCGTTGACCATTTCTACGGTTAATCAAACTCTCCTCATTTTAAGCGACTTCACTGACTCTTTTTCTGGAGCAGAGCCGGCAACTCTTTGATCAAGACTGGGAATCCATATATAAAAAGGGAGAGGAAGTTTTTCTGAACCCGGTGCTTTGTAACTTTTCAGAAAATTAATCTTAGACGGGACTTCTGCTTCTATGTTGACCTCTATGGTTAACGAAAGTTAGAAATGGCCGGCTCACGAATATACAATATACTGTGCGCGAACATGTAGTATGGAGCATAACGACACTTAGAACCTCAGAAAGACGCAGCAAACCGTGGCCTTCACCCAATAGAGTATTTACCCCCGAACTAACGGTAACATGGTATAATAGCGTCTGCACACATATATATATATATATATATATATATATATATATATATATATCGAACAAATATGAGTGCCGGTATGAGATTGTTTTGAACTCATCGTGTTCACCTGGCAGCCTGCTTTCGCTCCTCTTTCGTTTTATCTCCAACCATGCTGACGTAGTGGTGGTTCATATCCATATGTTGATTGATTGAATTCCGCTAATAATGAGCCTCTAGCACAATCCTTT
>LUCH01003711.1:11891-25998 GCA_013368495.1 Paragonimus heterotremus | reverse complement strand
AAGGTTCGCAATTGCATCTCGGCTCTCAATCGTAATAGGGCTACTGGTCCAGATGACATGGTGTTAACACTTTTTAAAGAAGGTGGAGAGGTGTTAATCGAGGCCTTAACTCAGCTGCTTCAACTTGTGTGGATGGCGGAGACCATCCTTCCGTGCTGGGGTCACTCGATAATTGTTCCTATATTTAAAACGGGACCCCGGGGCTCTTTTGAAAAACATAGGGAGATTAGTTTGACCCCAGTCATTTCAAGGGTTCTGACATCCATTATACTTCGTCGACTCACTGCAGCTCGTGAGGTAAACATTAGGGATGAACAGGCAAGGTTTCGCCCTGGGCAGGGTTGTATAGGTCACATTTTTACCCTCCGTCAGATTCTGGAGCAGCATCATGCGTACCGTCGACCAACAATCGCCGTATTCCTCGACTATAAAGGTTTGTTTGATTCGGTGGATCGATCTACACTTTTAGTCACCTAAATGCAGAAGTGTACCGAATAAGTATGTGAATATAGTGTCAACGCTTTACTCCCGTAATTCAGCTCATGTTAAGGCTTACGATGAATTATCTGACAGTTTCAGCACCATGAGTGGCGTCCGTTAAGACTGTCTCCTTTCACCATTATTGTTCAATTTCGTCATGGACGAAATAATAGAGGACTGTTTACGGCACTCAAATGATGCCGGTGTTGACCTCCTACCTGGTAGAAGACTGAATGATCTTGATTATGGTGACGACAAGGTGTTGCTGTTTAACACCTTTCAAGCGGCACAAGCAACGCCGAACGCAATTTCGCATTCTGCTAAGTACTTCGGAATGCGCTTTGCAGCCTCGAAATGCGAAGTGCTTCTGCAAGATTGCTGTGATAACGTAGGTTTATTGTTCAATAATGAAGTCATGGAAGTTGTTGATCGGTTTGTATATCTGGGAAGCTGCATCAGCCGCGGCGTCGGCGGAGGTGTAGGGAATGAAACAGAGCCGCATATTTCTAAGGCTAAGACGGTGTTTACTAATCTGAGACACCTATAGCGACATACAGGTATCTCTCTGAAGCTTAAGGGTCGCGTGTATCAGACAACAGTGAGGGCTGTATTACTTTACAGCAGCGAAACCTGGCCCATCAGGGTAGACGATGTGAACCGTCTTCAGGTGTTTGACCACCGATGTCTGCGTTCAGTCGCTCATATCGGGTGGCAACAACGAGTAAACAACGAGGCGGTTAGGAAGCGGGTGTTTGGCATTGGTTGTCAAACGAGTTCTTCTACCCAGTCACTACATTTGCACAGACTTAGATGATTAGGTCATGCACTAAGGATGCCAGCTAATCGCTTACCACACCGGGCACTGTTTGCCGATGCTGCGACCGATTGGCGTAAGGTGCGAGGTGGACAAATGATGACCTGGCGTAGACAAATGAAATCGTTCACGAAGGAGTTGGTCACTGTAGACCGGGTTCGTCTCCCGGGCTGGAGTGCTCGCGACTCACAGAGTCGATGGCTTGAGACGTTAGGTGAAATGACGGCTAACCCAGCTCAGTGGCATGTATGTTGTCGTTGTTTGGCTGAGTTGTCTTTGAAGTGAGTGCACTCAATGATGCGGGCAGTGAAAGCGGTAAGGAAGATGTTTTGCTGATGACACCTTACTTTCACGTACAGCTCGGTTGTTTGTTTGCAAAGTGTAGGCGCTTTGATGTATGTTTGAATGTAGACGTAGCTGTTTTTAGTATTCAGGTCCACTGCCCTTCCCTTCTTTTATTACTCTCTTCTCATATAGGTTTTTTTCCTTCATGGTTGTGTGGCAGTTAAACATCGGTGTGAACCACTGATGTATTGCTGTCTGTGATGATGAAAGCTGAACAGAGTGTTGAGTTCGGCTTTTGTGACCCTTGGATTCCCTGTAGTTGGAATATCCTTTGTGCTACTTCAGGCATGTCGTGAGTATATGTCAATGTCATTCGCGTTTTGCGTCCTGCATATTCAGCATTTGTGGACCCTCTGATAAATAATGCAACTGGAATACCCGTCGGAAGTGAACACTTCGAACAAATGTTCTTTTCTCCTGTGTTCAGATAAGTTTTAATGTATCTACACGTCGAAACAGTATTTGTACGCAGCTGGTTGGTCTCTGTTGAACTTCAGAGTGATATCAGTTATTGCCGGTTTACGGTAGACAGTAGTTACAAGTTTCCCATCGTGTTCTTGTACCTGATACATCGAGAAACGGTTGGGCGTGAATTTTCTTTTCATCGCTGATGGGGGTGCTGCAGAAAGTGGAAGAGCTTATGAAAATGTCACGCACAACAATAACTGCAACCGGACGGAGACTTCTTGGCATCCGCGGGGCTAGGCTGAGCGGAACGCGTGGGAGATTGCGACTTGAAGCGGGAAACTGCCTAAGTTGAGCGGAGCGCCCGTTCCAGTTGCTGGATCATGGCTGAATCGTGTTTGAGATTGATAAACCTTGCATTCATGCATGACTCTTTCCAACTTCATGTTTGGTTCTTGGTGAGTTTTAATCAGGAGTCTGGTGCAGAGTCAACATAGCCCGGTGTTTGGAGATCGCAACGGAAGACTGAGTGCAGGAACTGACCATCCGATAACGTGTTCATTCCCAAACTGACAGTAACAGAAGATTAGGATCTGCGTGTATGTAGGGTCTGATCAACTTTGAAAAATCCCACCTTATTTGCTTTGGTAAACTTGGAATCAGACGCGTGCCAGAATTCAGTTTCAGCACGTTATAGTGCGAAAGAATAGAATTTCAAATCACGAAGAATTTTCCGAGTAAGTTTTGAAAAGTACGCCGTTTTTGAGGAAAGTAGACTTTACCCAACAGACCATTAGGCCCAGTGACAGCACGGCGCATATGCCCACTTGAATTGCTGTTATTGTGGTTGATTATCAAACCGGGGGTGCGAGTTTTTCAACACTCGGTGGAATATCTCAACGTGAGAGGAGGTACGTCCAAAAGTCCACAGCGAACGGATCAGGGGCGTGATTATTCCAACACTCGGAGGAATATCTCGATACGGTCATAGCCCACAGTGGATAGATTGCGGACAACACGATCGACCGGACGAACCATCGCCCCACAAGACCGTACCAGCGGGCGATGAATGGTAAGCGGAAAGTCCCCCGACGAAAGATGTCGGTCACACAGAAACCGGACAGAAGTGTACACGACATGTGAATAAAAATCGGAGATGTTGTGGACCGGAATTCTGATTCATAAAAACGAGCGCGCGCTTAGCATGGCAACCAGCGTGTTGGAAAATGAAGATTGTGCTTTATTGGACGCCTTTTCGCTATATTATTTATACTCAGCCCAGTGTCTGAAGTGTCTTTTGGGGTTATGGATAGGGGTTCACAGTTAGCTCCACCTAGCTTCTCGCTACCTGTTGTTCTGATGAGATGGAATTGCTTTCAACGGTCCCTGGTGTCAGCGGCTGTTTTCATCTCGATAGCGCATTCTGTCCACCAGACCTCACGATCTCGTAGTTGCTTCCACAGTTCCAGTCGTTTAATTGTGCGAGCTTTCCTGTCCTTGTTATTGGTAGCAGGCCGCTGAAGACAGTCGATCGCTTCATCTGTCTGGGTAGTTTCATCTTGTCAGCCTGTAGTATTGCTGACGAGGCGTCTACGAGGATAACGAAAGCGCGTAGTGCATTTGCCAACCCCCCTCCTCCATAACATGTGACCTCGCAAAGACGTCCAGTCGTCGTTTGAAGGCAGAGTTTACAATGCGTGTATGCGCTCAATTTTACTCTACGGACGAGAGACCTAGCCTATTCGTGCGTAAGATGCATATAGACTCCGGATATCCGATTGCCGTTGTATCCACCGGTTAGTCTGTATCAAACGGACTGACTCTGTGAGCAACGCGACAGTCCGTTGACGCGTATTTGGGAAGTGTGCAAGTTTGCGACCGCTAACTGAGGTAGTAATGGTGTACAGCATTCACTGGCCCGGTCATGTATTGAGTATGCCGATAGGGCGTCTGTCATATCGCATATTGTTCAATGTACCGCGCCGTTGTTTTGAAGAAATCGTCAAGCGGCCAGGTTATGCTTTGGTTACGGGCTGTAAACGCACTGACCGTTCCGTTGAGTAAAGTTGCTAGGTGCCGTTTATCTATTTAGGGGGTTGGTCACCATCCACATCGCTGATTGGTAAAACTTTCTGATATGGCATTGTGCTGCAGTCATTTTCAAGCCTGTATCCACGAACTTGCTGACTCTTCTTTTTCTCGAAGCTCAGTTGTTTCTGTCCGTTTTCCTTCTCCGCTTTTATTGTGTACATCTGTACTTGTCTATTACTTTGCAACTTCGTAGACCATTGTCAAAACCAACGACAACTCGATCCATTATACCCACAAGTTTAGCTCAAAGCTGGATATGATTAATTTATTACTTTGGACGGACGGCGTTTCGAGCACGGTACTTCCTAATAAGACCCCTGGTTGTGAATTAATTGTGTTTCTAAATTTCGCCTCTTCAACTCAGTTGGAAAGCCGTCTTGGAGTTATCGACCAGAATTGGCATCGATTTTACCGTCTTCCTTCTTGTGATCGAAGAACCTGGAAATCAGTAACAAGCGGATGTGACAGCGTATACGTGCGATGATTCGGTCACGGCTACGCGAAGTGATCACCACGATTATCTCATGGCAACGTGGGTTGAAGTTTAAAGCTCGCTAGTGGCAAGGATATCCGTTATTGATAATGTTTAACTACAACGCGACTCCGGTCTACTGCTCATCCTCGTAAGAGGCCGGTTAACTAATCTACCTGAATATGATGGCTAGCATCAAACATGAGCTGGATATTCGATTTATATCGGCCAAATCCTCAGCTACTTTTTATGGATGATTAACTCCCCAACGTTTTTAATGCTACTTACATACTGTCACGCATCATTACCTTATAGGGATCATCAGGCTTGGTCAACATTTCGTTAGACTAGTGGGCATTCTGTTAACATTCAAACAACAGTCCAATATTTTTTCTATGATGAACTTTGATGGAAACATTGAAAGTGCTACTCTCGGTACACGTTCTCTGTCGACCATAACTTTATCCAAGGTATGTGACTGAAGTGCGGTAGTAAGTTCACATACTCTTTCGATACGTCACTGTTTTCATGGGACGCTAAACTTACAGGTCTGTCTGTTTGGTGGAGAATTAAGACGGCAATTGTTAGTCATTTTGTATATGATACTATTGCAAAAATTTTTAGGGTTAAAAATCTGGCTGTGTTGAATCAACTCAAAACCCCATTTTTGACATACCCCTTTCTACCGATATTTGTCGATTTACTTCCATTATTGTTTTACGCATTTTTTAACCGACCTATCCGCTCGAACTGACTTGACATATTTAGTCCTGCTTAACACCCCTCTCTCCTCTGACTACCTGGCGTTTCATCTGTTTAAGCACAGGTGTGTGTGATTAAAGTATCTATGACCATACGTTTATCCATTCTCACTTTTGTGCTAAATTTTGATTTCTTATTACAGACTGAGACTTACGGGTACTTGGCTGATAGATAGTGAATCACTATAGGGTAATAGTTCGTTTTGTCACGAACGTTCACGAGTGCTGAATTGGGTGCTGTCACTAGGGCACATCGCACTGATCTACTCACATGTTTCATAACGATCTTCTGTCTATCCTTCATTAGTATGTGATCCTCGTGTCCCAGTAGATCAACGACCTATAATGGACACGGATTAGTTTACTATCTTGTCCCAATTGTCTAAGTTGCTTGAATCGTGTTGTTATACTTAATTGGCATATCTTTTTGTAAACACCACTCCGCCCTTTCTCTTTTACAGTTGATGTGTGCCGATAATGAATTCAATTCCATGTCTTCCCTGTTGTTCAACACTCCAGAACGTTCACTTCGCACATTGTTTCATGAACCCCCCGGAACATTCAGAGTCACCAGTCTCGCGGTGTTTTTTGTGGTCTACTTTTTCGTCGCTTGTATCACTTATGGGCTTTCTGTCTCTTCTGGTCTTTTCATACCAGCGCTACTGATCGGGGCCAGTTGGGGTCGTGTGATTGGTACGTTTATTTTACGCGGTGTACACTGGGCATTGTTAATCATATTCAACTTTATATGGTAGAGAAGGAAAAAGTGCATTTCGTACAGGTTGTAAGGCACGAATTCTAACGAAAGCATATTTCAGGTTAGGGCCGTGGTGATCTCGAATAGTTATTCTTCTATCTTTTTCTTGACGTTTTTATTGAGTCAGCTGACTATTTACTATACAGAAACAAAATGTCTCGTTTAATGTCCCTCTATTCACGTTCAACGTAATATCTCAGTCGGTGTTCCATTTGTTGACAGAAGCCAAAAGTGGTATCGTAGGGTTCTTGTGATTCGTCTCTGTTCCACTCAACCTGTGTGTTTGCACTGTTTTTGCTGTATTTGTCTCATGAGTTTTATGGCCATCGAAAGTCTGCCATAATGGAAATGACACAGATTTACCGAATGTCTGGACGAGTCCAATCTCTTTTATGATCAGTCTCCCATTAGGAAACGCATGTGTGGTTGCTGTTTGAACCACTCCCTTTAACTGGTCAGTTCTGATCATGTACTGTTAGCCTTGATAAACCTCTTAATGGTTTTATCACGTTATTGTTACTTCTTAAAGTGCGATAATGTTTATCTTTGCAGGTATATGGATGAATTCTTCCTATCCAGAAAGCTTTCCCCATCCTGGAAAATTCGCCTTGATCGGAGCAGCAGCCCAGCTCGGTGGAGTCGTTCGAATGACATTAAGTTTAACGGTCATTTTGATGGAGTCTACTGGCAGTGTACTTGTGGGTCTTCCATTGTTGATTACTCTCACTGTGGCCAAATATGTTGGCGACTTCTTGAGCGAGGTAAGCTTCTTTTAATTGGTACGTGATTTGCTACACAAACTGGCTACTACATACACCAGTCACGACCACAAAAAAATAAGATTTTTGCTGTAAATGGTTCGCGATGCACTTACATTCTGAATATCAGCTTTGTTGTAAACGTCAGAAAATGGGACTAGATTATAAATTTCACATCGTAAACACTTGCATTGATCTCACGGTACCACGGGGTTATCGGTTCTAGCTTGGTCACTTCTCCTTTAACTGTATGCTCTTTATACACAGTAGTAAGAAAAGTCGCAATTTCGCTGTTCATCATAATATTTTCACTATTTTTTAGTTCAATGTTATTGATTTCAGGGTATTTACGACGAACACATTGGTCTGAGCAGTTTAGCTCTGCTCCCTTGGGAGCCGGATCCTCTTTCATCCACCAAACGAGCCCATGATATAATGTGTTCGCCAGTCATTTTTTTGTCTCCTTGCATGCGTGTTGGTGACTTGATACAGAAAATCGAATCCAACCCGCATCACGGTTTCCCCATTGTGGAAGGTCCAATAGATCCTGCTCGATTCTCCTATGGTACTCTCATTGGGACCATTTCCTCAGAGCACTTAGGCATTTTGCTGAAGCATCGGGTGAGTTCCTCTGTCTGTGTTTGTCGTCATAATCCTCATCCTCATTTTCACGTTTGAGCCATACTGGTGGATTCTGCGACTGGGATTGCCGTTGGCTTTGAAAGCAGTCTACTAACTGACAGAGAAGTGATTATGTACGAATGTACTGGACATTCAAGTGCTATGCTGATGTGTAATGTATCAGTTTTTTAAGGTGACTTGACATCTTGAATCCTTGTTTTAAGATTTTGCTGCTACTAAACACTTGTTGCACTTTTCTCTCTTCGTACTACCTTCGCTTCCTTTCCTCATGTAGATATTTTTAAACGAAGATGGAACTCCCGCTAAGTCACTCACTTTTGATGAGTATGATTCCGCATATCCGTCGTATGCTAAATTAAAGGTTAGTCCATCTACCTTTTTGTGGTCTGATTTTGTTCTTCGTTCATTTATCATCATACATAAGGCTAAATATCCCAAGCATAGAACAGTCCATCCGATAATAATAATAATAATAGTGATAATAATAGTAATAAGTATAATAATAATAATAATTATTATTATTATTATTATGGTAAACGGTGGACAAACAGGGTATTTACTATACTGTCTTCAGTCTCATTTTTTTGGTACCAATAACTGGGATTATTGGTATTATTGTAACAGCGATGGAAGTGATAATAAAGTATCTGGATCATTCTCTTGATCTTTTGCACATTTAGTCCATTATGATTGTGGACGCGCGCGCAAAATTGTCAAATTCACAAACTTCCGATCTGCACACAAGTCGAATGTGAGAGAATATACTGCGTGTTGTAATCGCGTTCATTATCTTGTTACTCTTCGGTTATGTCGTTATCTATTAAGACGGAAAGTTGTTGGCTTCGCTAAACTTAAATCGTCTCTCAAAAAACGAATTGTACCAAAGCAACTACAGTATGTTAGTCCCCAGCTGTGGCTTGTATATTAATTATTCCGATTTATCTCACCGGCAACGTGCTCTCCATGAAGGACAGAACGCTTTTAAATCACATTTTTGATTTAACGGAAAGTTAATATACACAGTTGTGGTTTTGTTTTTGTTTATCTGATTGAGATGAACATGCAACTCATAAATAGCTTTTGATATTCACTCACAACCGGAGTAAACTCGATGAGAGTGCCGCTGATTGCTGGTAATACAACAATAGATTCGAACTCTCGTTACTGCATGTGTTTCTCTGTTGGTTTTTGCGGTTTGAAACTGTCCAACTAACGTGGCTCATTGTGTCATGACAACAATACATTCTTATGGATAATTTTGAAAATTAAGTTCACAGAACGGATTGCCGTAAAAGTTGGGTCATTGCACGGTGACAAACGTTAAGTCTTGTCTATCCATTCTTTTGTGCGAACATTCTACCTGCATTTGATCTCGGTCATCGTCTCCTGCTGCAGTTTTGGAAATGCATCTTCAGATCGAAACTTGATGGTTGGTTTCGCAAAACGTAAACCCTTCCTTACAGAACGAATTAAGCCAAGACCGTTATAGGATATTAGTCGCCAACTGTGGTTTGTATATCAGTTATTCCAATATACTTCGCTGGCAATATACTTCTCGTGAATTATAACCAGTTTTGTTGTGTTGCATACCTGTTTTGACAGCCAGCTCTTTACCATTTGAATCTAACGGCATCTTCTGTTTACAGTTGACTAGTCTAGCCTGTCATTGAATCTGCGAATGTATGATGTCTTGCGCATTGACATTTCGTTCGCATCTCATCGGTTACTTTTGCGAAATTGACATACAAATTTTATAGTGAGGGGGCAAGCAGCTAGGCAAAATCGATCTAGTCCTGAGACAGTCAATCAGGTGACCAAAGCGAAAGCGACTGTCTCATGACTAGATCGATTTTGCCTAGCTGCTTGCCCCCTCACTATAAAATTTGTATGTCAATTTCGCAAAAGTAACCGATGAGATGCGAACGAAATGTCAATGCGCAAGACATCTTACACGCTATTATTGGCCTTTTTCAAGTTTATCAGTGGGAACCAGTGTTTCAAACTGCGAATGTATGTTATTCAGGAGGATATCTGTGCAATAATGAGGTTGATCGCGGCATCAGACAACGTTCTTAAACGGGTGATTTTGTTTGTCGTCTGACCCTTCCGAACCACGTGCTGTTTTCATATGTCACGAAAGCTTATCCAGCAATATACAGCACTTATGACCTGGTTAGCACTGACATTGTTTTTGTCGTTTATTTGTTAGGGTCACTTCATGAATCCTTTGGACTTTGCTGGCGTTCTTTCTATCTAGATGATGCGAACATACATTCTTATTACCGTTGTCCATTTGAACTCACCTCAGAGCAAAGACCGCTCCGAGCGCTTCTTTTGGGTCTCGATTAACATCTTTTCTTAATCTCTTGATTAAGCCGAAGTTACGACCACACTACATTAGACAGTCATGTTTATTTGGTTGTATTTTAGTGAATTGTTTTGCTCAGTACCTTGGCTAATGTTTCTCAATGCAAATTCTGAAACCGTTTGCTCTATTCGTCTACACTCCAGTGGATAGTTTGAAAAAAAATGCTCTGTGGCGCTCTTATTAATTTTCTGTAGCATACCAGACGTACATTGTCGTTTCTACGGGTTGTCTGATTGCAGTTTGATTTTTGTTTCTACAGAGGGACGGTTGAGTAGTATGTTTAGTTTATTAGCTTGATGAGAAGTCATCACTCAGTGTGTCCCACGGTCCCTAACTTGAACGTAAGTTGAAGCACTAGCATACGGAGACCATCTTATCAAGCCAGCCGTAAACATAAATCGCTTCCGCTAAAGCCAGTTACTGATAACGTCACTGTCAAAGATTGTTACGTATTTTTGGCAAGCTGCCTATATTCAGTTAGTGTTGTTGGCCATGTCTGGTAAAATGTTACCTGCTCGTGAATCTACATTAGTTTAAAGCTATATTTGCTTTGCTTGTTAAGTTAGCGGAAACAGTTTGCCTTTCCCAGCTGATTATTTTCTATCATTTTCTGTTTCGTTTACTCTTCGGTCTGTTTGTTTAGGACGTGCTAAGTCAGCTAACAGAAGAGGACATGGAAGCCACTTTGGACTTACAACCGTACATGTGTGAAGCGCCGTACAGCGTTCCCGAGGTAACTCTCATTTTCTTATTCCTCACTGTTGATAATTGTTTCATGTTTCTGTCCGTTTCCTTGATGCCTCTGTTGTAACCGCTGCAGGAACTTTCAATGGTCGTCAGAGGGGCAAAGGTGCAATATTTTTTTCCTGAATATTGAATCAGTGGATGAACTGTACACATGTATTGACCGCATAGATCGTATTTAGACGTGGATCGTAGTATTTTGTGATCCAGGGAAGTTCTTTATGTCAATACACTAATAAAGTTGTACGTATCTATCCGTATCATGGTGAACTACTTCTTTCCTCTCCGTACATGTTTACCAATTTCCAGTTTCACTATACTCTCTACTTCAACATCTATTAGGCAGGCTTTAGTGATTCACTTTTAAATCGAGTCATATTTACCGTCGGTTTTGTGGACGAGAAATTGGCTGTTTCCCGTCAGTCGGAAAAGCATTTTGATGAATAAAACGGAAGGACTAAGAATTTTGAAATGGAATGTGTCACCGATCAGTTACATTCCAAAATAATGCATATTGAGGAGGTGGTGAGTGTACTCAACACAATTATTTACACACAGTTATCTTTCTCGGTCCATCAAGTCCTTGATGCGCAGCGTTGACGGAACACTCAATCCATGTTTGATCCGTGCACGCTTATCTGACGCATGTTACGACCTCCTCTTGACTAAACACCGTTTCCGGTGCTTCACATGTTTCTCGCTCACTTAATACCTTGACCTCTAGTTCAGCTTTGGGAACTTCCATAAGTGTTTCATGCACTGGTCTATTCTGTACGTATGATTTTAGTCAGTTAAAATGGACCTTTATCAGTTGTCTGCTTCTGCTAGTTCTCTAATTTGGCAGGTCGTATCTGAGATTAACCGTTCAACAGCACGATCTGTTCTGCTGTTCACACACCTTCACCAGAAATCGGGTTCGGAACCACATTGTGCAGCCAGACTATTTCATGGTGTTGCAAATCATACTAGTTCGGTTTTGGATTGTATTCTGAAAGCTGAACATCTTTCAGCCTGATATTTCAAATAACTACGGAAGCAGTACCTCGATGAATTTTTCATGCAATCGGAGAGGTTTTCCTCATAACCATGAATGCGATCGGTCGTAATAGAGAATGTAAGGTCGTGCGCCATGTGTAACAACTGTTGTTATTGGTTTGAAAACACACTGGGTCAACTCTGAACACTGCATTTGTGGCTCGACTGATATGGGGTTACTGTTTCTTTTATTACTTTCATCCACTGGGTCTCATCGTCGAGAAGTGTCCCCCTGAAATGTGTTACAATAATCGGGTCTGATTCTGTTCGCATCAGAGATGTGGGTTGCCGTTTTCCTCCACATATCGACACCAACACTTGGACAAACTGATGAAGAGTAAACCGCTTTTCGCTCTGGTCGCAGCTGCGCTGATCAACGGTGTTTACACCGCTTTAGTTGCCAAAAGACAACCATATCTACGCTAGCCGTTACTTCCTGTCTTTTGAGCTTTCAAGAGGCTTTTATCTTCGACTGCGAGGCAACACTCTGAAACAGTCTCATGCGGACAGTCGTCTCTGAAAATATGTCAGCAGATTCAAAACATTTTCCGATCATACCATAGGCAGAATGAAAGCATACGGGAATTATCGTCTACCTTAAAATCACAAGTGGCGTTCCTCAAGGTCGTTCGATGTTCGCTTTCTTTGTTTTTGATCACTACGTCTTGATCGACTGCTGTCAGTGACTGCCTTTAAGACCTACGTGTGTTAGCGCTATCGCTTCGATCTGTAGTGCCACTCATACAGCACAAAGCGTGTTCAATAGCCCAGGGTTTTCCAGTGCCTTGCATGGGTTTGCGCCTAGTTGAAGAAGAATACATGGTTCTACTCCCAAACTGTCGTTAGCCTATGCCTATGCTCATCCCTGATGACACGTTGGGGGTAGTAAGGAATTTGACTTGTCTGGTTAGATGTCAACTCTTATGGATTATCTGCCAAGATAAACAGTCGAATAACCAAAGCACAAGTGGCATTTGTTGGCGTTCTTTGCATTTGGTGTCAGCGTGACATCACTCCCTCACTTCACGGTTGAGCACGAAATGCCTCAGTCCGTACAGTACCATAACTGTGAACTCTGGCTTGTTATTGTAAGTACTGTTCGAAATCTGTCTGCTTTCGATTACTTTTCTTCATAGCACAACATGCTCATAATGGAGGTACCTCTTGGTTCGCTGACGTGTTTTTTTGAATGTGGAGTTATAGCATGGTGACCAACGTGTTGATTTCGCTATACAGATTTCAGAGGTTTGAGTACGTTTTGCGAATGCCAACCCAATGCTTACCGAGTCGTGCGATTCTCCCGCTATTAACGTCAAGTTGAAAATGACAACCAGTAGCTAGTGTGCCGTAGGTTCCATATGTGGATATTCTTGCATCAGGGTTTAGTTTCGCGGCTCGTTATTGAATTATTCCGGACAGAGATCCAAAGGACTAGAATCCACCATAGTGAGAAGGGCTTCCAAACGGGACAGTCCTGTTGTGAGAACCTAAGTCTCGCTGTGTTGTTTTTCCCACTTGTGACACATTATAACAGGTTTTGCATACGTATAATGTTAACGGAATAACTTGGTGTATGTAAGTATAAATGTCCTTTCTGAATAGCTTTTGTCATTTTGTTTTGCTAGACAATGACAATGAATCGAGTGTATCCTCTGTTTCGATTGCTGGGCCTACGCCATTTGCCCGTAGTTGACGGGAACAATCAGGTAACTTATTCTGTTTTTGTGTGTGTCGGTTTGAGACTAGACAGGAGATTTTTTTATATTAGACTACTTTCCCAGTCTTTTATCTGTATAAATCGATGTCCGCCCTTATGGCAATTAGCGACCGTGTCTCTGATGCAGTGCTGTCGCTACTAATGATAATGACGGATTTCTGTTGATTGAAAATAATTTCCTACAGTCAATATTTCAGTGATGCCGTGATAATATCCGTGAATTATCTCTGGTCAAATTTCACTTAGTTCGCTTGTCTCGACCAATCTGTCTCTTCATGGTAAATCGTTTTGCCCGAGGCGCTATCTTAATCTTGGCACAAAGCGGGTAAAAGTATTAGTTTCCTTATCTGTCCTCGTCACCGCCTTTGACTAGCCTTTGAACCAGGCAAACTCTGCGGTGGATGATGCGTGTACTTCTGTTTTTCAGTTGTACAAAACCTGCGGGTTTTCTAGCTGTAACCCGAATAATTTATTGTGAGCGAAATGGGACGTGTATCTCTTAACGAAGTAGTCAGGACGAATCATGTCGTATCGACTGATCGATCTGGCTTCCGGTCGATTGATCTGTTTGATCTCAGTTAATCAGACTGCAGCCGTGCGATCGAACGCCTGTGTGTTATCTGAACTGTTTTCTCGTGTTTGCAGTCTGATACCCTCTGTAACGTGATTTGTTCTAGGTTGGTTGGCGGCATCCGAGACGGATTAGCCTGTCACAGTG
>LUCH01003710.1:0-52044 GCA_013368495.1 Paragonimus heterotremus | reverse complement strand
GCAGCTCGAGAGACAAACATTAGGGAAGAACAGGCAGGATTTCTTCCTGGGCTAGGATAAATTGACCAAATTTTTACTTTTTGGCAAATTCTGGAGCACTGCCGTGCGGTGTATCTCTAAGGGTGCGTTCGATTCGGTGGATCGATCTACACTCTTAGAGTCGCTTAAACGCAGGGGTGTACAGACCAAATATGTGAACATGTTGTCGGCACTCTATTCCTATGCTTCAGTTCAGATTAGGGTTTACGGTGAATTGTTTGACAGTTCCAGCACCAGGATCAGCGAAGGTCAAGATTGTCTATTTCCACCCTTTTGTTTAATTTTATGATGGATGATGTAATGGAGGACTGTCTCTAACACTTACAAGATGCCGGTGTGGACCTCCTACCTGGTGGAAGGTTGACTGATGTTGATTATGCTGAGGCAAAATGTTGATGTGTAACAAATGCCCAGCAGCACATACGATGCCAGAAGCTGTTTTGCGCTCTTCTAAGTATTTCGGAATGCGCTTTGGTGCCTCAAATTGCACTGTTTTGCACGACTGCTGTGGTTACGTAGACTTACTGTTGGATAATGACGTTATGGAGGTTGTTAACTGGCTTGTATACTTGGGAGGCTGCATCAACAGCGGCGGAGGTGTAGGTAACGAAATAGGGGCGCGTGTCTCTGAGGTTAGGGCGGTATTCGCTATTCTGCGACACTTCTTGTGACAGGGAGACACCTTTCTGATGCTTGCGGATCGCGTATCTAAGATGACAATAAGGACTACACTATTTTACGGCCGCGAAACTTGGCCGCCTAAAGTAGAAGACCTGGGCCGTCCTCAGGTATTTGACCGTCGATGTTTGCGTTCGATCGCTGGCATCGGGTGGCATAAGTGGGTAATTACCGAAGCGGTTAGGAGGCGGGTGTTTGGTATTGATTGCCACGCAAGTTTTTTTGTTCAGGTTTTCACGTTTAACAGACTTAGATGGTTAGGCCATGTACTAAGGACTCCAACAAGTCGTCTGTCACACAGAGCAGGGTGCGAACGCTCCTGTCGACTGGCTTAAGGTGCAAGATAGGCAGCTGATGGCCTGCCCTGGAGAAATAGAGTCGTTCACTAGGGGACTGACCACTTTAGGTCGGGTTCGTCTGCCAAGCTAGGGATCTCGCAACTCATAGTTGGTGTTCCGAGACTTTAGGTGAGACGGTGGCTAGTCGTGTTCAATGACGTGAATGTTATCATTTGTTTGTCCGAGTTGTCTATGAAATGAGTATACCTAATGACGCGGACAGGGAAAGCTGTCTGACTGTTGATGCCTTACTTTTACTTATAGCTTGGTTTGTTGTTTGCAAGGTATGTGCATCTTGATGTTGAATGTTTGAATATGGACGTAGCTATTTTTACTAGTTAGTTCTCTTCCTTTCCTCTTCTGTTTGTTCTCTCTGGGCAGGGCTTGCTTATTTCTCCATAGTTGCATGGCAGTTAATCACCAATGTGATCCACTGATGTTTTGCTCCTTATGATGAAGAAGAAGATTTCACTCTGTCGAGATGATGCTACCGATGTAGGTGAAACTACCCACTATAAGAAATAGACTACTTGCAATAAAGAACATTGCGCTTTGAAGTTACTAACCTCGGCCATTCAGCTTATTCAACAGCGTCTACATATCTTCTGCAGAAGGCCTAAGTTAGATGGTCTAATGCCCATACGTCATGGTTAAGTTGCAACCGGGGAGCAACTCTGTGCCACTTTCGTTAGATTTCTCAAGTGAACTTTCTGAAATGTAGTTTGTGACAAAGTCAGTCAGGAATTAGGCTGCTGGCGAACATCACTCGTAGTGGTGAATACTCAACACGGTTGTCTATAAACTCTAACCCTGCTTGTAGACTGAGCATGGAATGGATCTAATAGTTCCACTTTCTTATCAGGAGACCACTCGCTAAGGACACAGTTACAGTGGACTTTACAAGCAACGGACAGGCAGTCTTCAGATTTAGAAATGCTCTTAGTGTTGATGGTCTATAGCACCGTCAATACCCAAAGACCAATATTAAGGTAGCATGTGATTGATACCCTCACGAATGGACTGAAATACTGCGGGTTCTGGTTATCGCTGCACGACCACCGGGTTGGTCTGTAGGGAGTGTGCTTAGCACTCTGCTCCCGAGTCCTTTGTTATAGGCGGTCCACTCTAGAGAGTGGATAGTTTCAACTACATCGGTGGCACCGTCTCGGTTGTTGGTGAGATATCTTGATTGGCGGAAGCACGTGTTATCGCTGTTAATCCTCGTCATTTGTGGTGTGGGAAAACTGTACGGTCATCGTTGAAACGAAGATAGTATCGACGGCCTTCGCCATTGCTAACATTGTTTTCCCACCACATACCACTGGTCCTTAGGATACTCTGGTGATCGGAAACAAAATTTTCGAATATCTACCGCGCTCACGAACCACGTTTCGCAACCGCCGTGTAAGGGTGTTCTTGTGGTTACGTTATATGCTCGACTTTCCACTGTGTGATGTCATGCCGGCCCTGCAGTTTGAGTAAACTGGCGAAGCTTTCTCACTTGCCAGTTTATGATCTTATCAGACACCCCACCAGCTCACTTGCGAATCTCGTTGCACGTGAATTTGGTAACTACCTCCACCAATCCACTGATTAGGGTGTGGGCATTTACGATGTTCTATCAGTCTTGTATAATCAGCATTTACAGTTTTGAGCCTTACCCATGAATACTGTGGCCCGGGCTGCGTTGAATTTGAAAGTGGTCCACGAAGAGGTGTAATAATAACCGCAAACGTACAGAGAATAGGGGGGAAAAGGAAAAAAGCGACGAAGCTTCGGGAAACAGAAAAAACCCAACAAATTTCGGATATCGGCTCTTCACCGACTGCAACTTACTGCCTTTTCAGAAGGTGTTTTGGTCCACTGGTGTTGTTGGCCACAAACTGCTCAACCGTGCAGACGGCACCCACCAACCTTATGCAACAAGACGGTTAAAATTCTCGTACCCCCTGACCGCGTCAACGCCTGGGCGCCTTGTGGTTTCTTTCAAACATCACCAGCCATACTGAACAGCATGATGTGAGGTAGACAGTCCGTCGGCACACAAGGTACGTTGCCCAGCTAGTGAAGCCTTCATCTGCGTTACTTCGATCATCTGTTACGAACTTCGACATTCGCCTGGTACATGTCGATGAACTGTCGCATTGCTTACACATTTAGCCTGTTTATTACAAGCCAGCTGGCAAAGGACAAGAATGTAGATGTACCTTCCGCACGAATGATCCGTGCAGCAAAAATGGGTGCACGTACACATCGACAGACGGATGTATTTGCCCTGACACATCATCAGCAATATTACAGGCTGATGAGATGATGCAACATGTGCTCTAACGACGGAAACCACGTCAAGATCCTGTAAATTTGGTATCAGGACTCTGATACCCACCCGTTCAGCTGTATTCGATGTTTGCCAGGTGATCCAGAAAGTGAACTATCAAAAGAAGGTTACAACGCTTATGTACGTCGTGTTTTGTTTTACATGTCAGCGATGTGATCTATTTGTGCGGAAGGTGTATATATCCTTCTGGTGCTTGTCTGTCGTTACTACTGCCATTTAGTCCATGTCAAGTCCACTGACTGTGCGATTAACGCGACAATCCTTAGGCGTGCATTTGGCAAATGTGTAAGTTTGCGACCTTTAACCAGGATAATGAAAGTACACAATGTACCGCACCGCGCATTCTTCAGCGCGACCGTTGACCACAAAGCGAGGACACTGTCTAGAGATTTGAAATTTTTAACCACCTCGTTGAGCTAGGCAGGTAGGTGCCGTCTGTCATGTTGTGAAATTCAGGACCATCCACATTGTTGTTTGGGAACATTCTCAAATATGTCAGCGCGTCGCAATCTTTGGTGAGCTTGTGTCTGTAAGGTTGCTGATTCCTCCTTACGCATCTCTTTTTTTACTTAGTTATCCTTTCCTATACTTTGTGGTTTGCTGTCAGCATCCACGGCCGCTCGTGCCATGGTACCCAAGGCTACAGCTGAACTGTAGTAGTGACCATGATGATGAGGATGCCTTGCCTCAGATTTGAACCACTCGGTGGCTCATTCTGTGGAAACCGTTTGGGTCTAGCTGACTTGTGCGCAACTTAGTGCTGTCACATTTTAAGTGATTGCTAATGGGTGATTTATTGGACTTTGAGCATATAGTCCGTGGGATGTTTGCAAATGATATTGTTTATCGACTTTTTCCTGGATCCGTTCGTCCGTTTTGGTCTGTCACTTCGTTTGCTACTGTGAAGATAAATCGTATTTCGATTAGAGTGGCCTATTGGTTTTGCCCAAAGCGGGGAATATATATATATATATATATATATATATATATACTTGCCAAACATATCACATGTTAAGATGTATCTTACGACGGATGAACGAAAAGCACGTCCTTCCTGTTTTCTTTTAGGAACAATATGATGCTTTTTGAGTTTTTGGAGTCGTCTTTGAGACATAAGTCTGAGATGGTGATCTACGAAGCAGCCCGAGCGATCATCAATCTGCGCGGTGCTACTGCTCGGGAGTTGGCACCCGCCATCAGCGTCCTTCAGTTGTTGTGCTCTTCACCTAAGCCTGCCTTGCGCTATGCTGCTGTGCGCACTCTGAACACAGTAGCGACGAACCATCCAGCTGCGGTGACTGCTTGCAATCTTGATCTTGAACAACTGATTGGCGACCCAAATAGAAGCATTGCAACTTTAGCTATCACCACTCTACTAAAGGTAAGAGTACCTTATGTGCACGCGAGTAACTATTACACATCATGTGTTACCGGTTGGTGGTTTGACGTACAGAGATGAGGAACGTGATTAAAACTTCATTTTTTTTTTAAAGTACTGCAACTTTAACAACGCATCTTTCAAATACGTTAACAGGTTCATGCGTCTATGAAAGTATTGGTTTTCTGGGAAGAAATTAGTTGTTACAACTTATTGATGTCTTGTGTACGTCAGAATTCAACCGTGTTTTATGTATGCTTCCAGAAACGATCTTCAACTTGACAATCGTCCACTGTAATCCTTAAAGCGCTAGGTGTTTCATTTAGTGTGAACCACTTCTGTCTTGACTCTCACTGAACTGTGGGGAACGGTGCGCTTTCTGTTCGCGTAAACGGCGCATTTTCATGACGTATGTAGTCACAATGCAACATTTGCCCATAGTTTGTATCAGTTTTTTGCCTCTAGATAATTGACGCCAACGTGATCTGTTTTATTGAGAACTTGACTAGTTTTGGCATGAGCCTGCAGTCTCAGTTCAGTTTTGATTGTTAATCACTTATTGTCCCCACCACAATTTCCGTACATCAGACTGGTAACGAAAACAACGTGGAACGGCTTCTAAAACACGTGTGTCCGTTTATGACAGAAATAACGGATGAATTTAAAATCGTTGTGTTGGATTCCATCCGCGCGTTGGCCGCTAAATATCCGAAGAAGTACAGTGTTCTCTTGAACTTCCTGTCCGGTCTTCTGCGCGATTCTGCCGGTTACGTCTTCAAAAAGGCGGTCGTATCGGTCATCGAGTCTATAATAAAAACCGTTCCGGAAGCCAAAAATTTAGGTAATTGTTTTTTTGCAAATAGCCCCTGTTCGTTATTTTACGATACATTTTCGCGTTGTATTCAGTGCGCAGTATTACAATATTCAAGGTTTTGTTTGCTTTTCACGCACTCCTCTTTCTAACTTAAATGAATTTGATTGCAATGAGTGCTGCTCAACATTTCATTTTATGCACAAACGTTCGTTTGTTATCACCGCATATTCCGCTTTCCATGTTATGATTTCGTACTTCCTAGACCATGTACATCCGACTTTAGTGTGTCAACCAGGGTTAGCATTTGCCCACACGTTTCTTTCGTTAATAGGTGATCTCCAAATGAAGTACAGGGTTCAAGTTAGAGCCCCCGAACGGTTCTGCGATGGCAGATTTTCTCTAGGGCCAATGCATAATCCTGTTCTTTTAAATGCGTTGGGTTAAACAGCCTTGGAACGTGTCTTACTAGCAATAAATACACTCACCAACATGCTGCGTTTGACTGTCGTCTCTACCAGAGGTCCTATACCAAATGGACTGATTCCGTAGTTATCACCAGCGGTCTGTTGGCGTTCGTTTACAAACCCCCCAGCTACATTTTCAGTTGATTAAACGATAAGATATAATGATTTGGCCATTCATTCCGCGTGTCGGTGAGGTTTCTGCCACTCCGAGAAAGCCCATTAATGTTTGGAAAAATCATGAGGTGCTTAATTGACAATGGGCAACTTCTCGTAATCAGTAATACGCGTGCATACTTGTTACTCCTTACCTGTTGTTAATCGCAGTTTCAGCTGATTTACAACGGTTTTGTAATCATTGTCGCTATTACCATCCTCTCCCAACATATTTAATCTCAGTGACTTCACTTCCGACTGGAAACCGAATATTTGTGCTTGTATGTGCGTATGTCGTGATTATTTATTGTCTGCCTCGTCGTTCATTGCACAAGTTCGAGCTCCTCTGGGGCAAGTGTTTTTGTTTTGGTTTGAACAGCTTGGCCTTACTTTTCATGCAACAAAATGTACCAGTTTGATTGAAATTTTGATTTTCTTCGTTAGAGTTTTTCCCGAGATCCCAGTTTCACCGTGCATATCAGTTGACACAATCGATGCGAGGTTTTTCTAGGAGTTTAAGCTTAAGGTGATTGTACGGTCTCAATCGTTGTATCCCGCGCACTGCGACCTGGGTTTACACAGTGGCAACGACGCTGTCCGTCAGATTCTTAGTTACGAAATTCGGTTACACCGTCTTCAAGCCCTCTTTGAATGAGTCAGACATCCTGACGTAAACTACTTTTGACTAGAACGCAGTGAACTTCCTGCATTCCTAGGCTTGGTTTACAAACGAAGTTTACAGCCTTCACACCATGAAATATTCATTAGGTACCAGCACACTGCCAAACTTTAGGTAAGAGCGGTCGCGACCATTGAACTTGATTCGGAAATCCTGTTATTGATA
Source organism: Paragonimus heterotremus (assembly GCA_013368495.1). Classification (NCBI taxonomy): domain Eukaryota; kingdom Metazoa; phylum Platyhelminthes; class Trematoda; order Plagiorchiida; family Troglotrematidae; genus Paragonimus; species Paragonimus heterotremus. Next base: position 44,998 of record LUCH01003710.1, on the reverse strand, counting down.
GTCGGGTGTTTTTACCACTGATTCACCACCTAATGAACCCCTTGGGTTTAGTTTCGTCATCATTCAAGGCGTACTGTCCTCACGCTACACGAGCCATCTAGTTGCAGTACAAGCAACTCCGTCGTAAGATAGTTTATAGCCGACTAACCCTTGTATGTTTACTATGCACAACCTGTGATCTCATACGAGCTTGTTCTGTTGAGGATTTCGTGCTATTGTACGTGCTGTTAGCACATTGCATGTACTAAACGCCAAATATGTCCGATTCACCGACTTGAAATCTGTAGCATACTGGCAGCCCTAGTTCTTGTGGCATAAGTGGACAGTGTTTTCTTATTCGAAATCGTTTTGTTAGTTTATGGGCGCCTTTCTTCCAATCAGAGCCAGTTGTTGCTTGTGCGTTTCTCTTTCACGTCAGCTGTCCACAACGTTGTTGCTTTGTCAATCATGACGGTTGTCCATCACTTAGACCTTTAAAAGTGAACAAGCTCGTTGAAATAACCGGCACTTTGGAAATCGATTGGACTACTGCTTTTAAGAGTCTTCAGTTTTGAAAAACCCCGTGTAAACCTCAGTGATGGCCTACCGCTATTAACACTATTAGTGTTCAAAAGGAATGTGCTCAGTGCTACCGCTGTAAAATATTAAGAGACCTGTCATTGGGCTAGAAGCCATGAACCTAATCCGGGACTCATTGTATTTAAATAGTCTCTCCAAAGCAAAATGTACATGTGGCTGAGTCCAAAGTGGTTCGGTGGTACGGATACTGAAGATATTAATTGTTCAACTGTGGATCCGAGCCTTGTAAACAATATGTATTAATGCTGTAATGTACATAATAAAATATAATTGTATACAGTGTAGATATCATTCTGGAAATTTCGTTTAGATTTGGGCAACCGAGGTATTATCACAAGTCGCATATCAATAATTACTTTCTAATGCAAAGCTAGAAAACTGGACTGCATTCACTAGACGAATGGGACCTGAAGGTTTACGCAGTCAGTTTTTCTCATTCCAGATTTACAAACAAAATTCGTTGGTTGTTGAAATGCTAACCGATGGACAGCCTGAAGTTGGAGTTTTTCAAGACTGTTGATGGAGAATCACTTTTAGGGGCCATTTTAGGTTGTTTAAGTTTCTTTCGAATGACACATCTTTATGCGTTTTCTAACAATAATCCGTTTTTCATTAAGTTGTTCTGCTGATTCGGCTTAGGCCTTGTTTCGTAGCTGTTTGACTGAGTACAGTGAACTCTGCTTAATTCTTTCGTTGTTCGGTCTGTGCAGTTTACCGCTTCTCTGCTATTGAGTTACCTGATGCAAACTCTCATTTCGATACCATCTTCAGAGCCATAGAAGTCCACCCACATCAACTCAGATCTCTTGGAGTATAACAAATTAGTGTCAGCGGCGGTAACCTTTGGACGCTAGGCAGTTCCTCTGTTCTAAACTATCCTGTCTAGACGATGCTCAAATAGGTTTCTTAGAACTATTTGTCCTAATTAAGTCGTGGTTTCTCAAACCGATAGAATCAAACGCCTGTGATAGATGGTTGAAAGCATATTGGAATTACATTTTTAGCGATCACTTAGGTAGCCCTGTTACTCAAGCTGCAAACAGCTTTTTCCCGTTGAGGAAGCCTTCGTTCTACGTGAACGGTGCTTTCATGAACAAAGCTGATTTTAAAAAACAATCGATTTTTCCAAAAACGCACCTGATTTTCAAACAAAGTTAGGAATACGGTTCAAAAAAGTCACGCAGTCCCACTCTTACCCCCGCCCTATAAATAAACACATAGTTCATTCTATTGCCACCTTTTGGCTGGTCACCAGATACAGGCAGTTTGAATTTCGCTCCTTTTTTGGTCTTTGATCTCATTGGTGGCTATGGATTGGAGCCTGGGACTGTGACGGAGACTCACTGACCCTTTGTCGCAACGAGGTTCGTTAAATTTAGTGGTCATTTCAACATGGCGGGGGAATGTGTGGGGTGGTTGGACATTTTTGCAGCGAACTGAGAGGTCTCTCAAAGCAATCGTTTTTATTCAGTCAGATGCATCCCCACCGCTCTTATTTTCACGTTATTTAATATCCATGCTAGCTTACAGCCACGCTTTTGTAGTCAGACACAGGTGCTATGATGTTAGACACCATACTGTCGGCTGAAATTTTTTCGTTCGTTTTTTTAGCTAGTTTACTCGAACCACCAAGTTGGTCAACATCCCGTACTCTCTTGTCACACCCAGACTTAGTACTGGTAAGCAGTGTGACAGATTATGTAATTTAGAAAAGACCCAAATTTACCACAGTACCTATCAGTACCATAATTTAAATGCTCAACGATGACGTTGATGGATTCCTGCGTAAACTGTTTTTGGAAATTCTGCTCGATCAGTCCATCTCCCTGATCATTTGATAGATTCCTTATAATACAGTGGATTGGATGGATAACCAAATCCACATGTGAAGTTTCTGAGTTCGCGGCGTGGCTTCCTGGCTCAGCCGTTAGAGCGTTTATCGCGTTTGGACACGTTTCTGTCACCGGTTGAATCCAACCGAAACCCAGATTTTTCACAATTGCAGATCGAATTGTGATGACAATTTGGTTTCGCCTGAGTGGGAATAAACACGAGGAACTTCCCAACGCCTGCCCTTTCATGCACATAACAATCATCTTCCTGAACTTCGTTCTGCTAAATAGTACTTTGAGTAACAGCATGACACGGTTACCTCTTGATGCTGTTGTTTTCAACAGACTCAAGAACTATCATTTTATGTGCAGCATTTACGATCTCCTTCCTCCGCTCACCACTTAGCTGATTTATCAACGCTTGTATTATTCGTAAGGATTGTAGCCGAAAGAGTTCGTGCTTTTTATTTTAGACCTTTAAGCTATCTATCACCTTCTGATGGGGTTCCCCTCAAACACTTTCAGGTGAAATCCTGTCTGACACAACTGATCCCCTCATTTTGAACCCCTTTATAAGCGTATTTCTACACTTCTCATTAGACCCATGTATTATCATTGGTTTACACGAACCTGGTCCTAATCGTCTTCCTTATTTAACTCTACTTCTGTGCAAACCTGTCTTTCTTTTCTTTTTTTCATCTTCTCGTAAACGAACCACGAAACCGAATCAGTGGTTCTCTTCAGTTGATTTCTGTTGTGACCGTGCACCAATTTTTCCGTAGACTTCATTGTAATTATTGTTATCGCATGATCTAAGGTCACTTAGTTTAACATTAGGGCTGGTGAACCACGCCAACCGGTAACAGATCTAGTCGATCGACGTCTGCTGAGCCTCCCTCACCAGCCGGTCCTGAAACAAAGCTCAGACTGATTTCAACTGATCTGTCTGTGATGTCGGACGAGATCCCGCTGAACTCAAATGGAACTTGGATGAACTCGGGTTTGAAGGGCATTGGCTTATCGTCACCATCAGTTGACATTCATGGTTAGCTACCATGTGACGATTAAAAAGCAGCTCCAATTTACGGGTGAATCAGTAGGTCAGTGGAACATGCTACTATCGGTGGGAACAACGACGGACGGACCAAACTCAATTTGAATTTTGCTATCCTTCAGTGTAAGAAAGCTAATATCACACATTGATAAGCGGCGACGGGCTTGGTCAGGCAGTACTGTGACTTGAGCTCCCGATCGCCTCAGTGATGACGGGGAATATCCTTGGCGAAAATGTTTGTAAAGTTAAAAAAAGCTACATAAATAAGTTTTGATAGAAGAGCTAATGCACACAGTTCGATAAAGCAAAACGTAGGGTTCTGATGGTTTCCCATGGCTGACGTGTATCCACACACATTGGGCAGCAATACATTGTCATTTGCCTTGGTGACACGTCCCTCATATTGCGTACACACTGTTCGAGTAGTTGCTTCTGGTCCCTCGTTTTCCTGGTATTGGGACCTGCTCTTTAGTTCCTGAATGTACGCATTATACTGCTCGCAAACAAAGCTGCCTGTTATACAACAGTGGCATCTAGCCTCTGCATGTTACCGAGCATGCCGCATAGTAGCCAAAATATTGTGGCCTCCGATCTGAGCTGTCTTATCGTCAACGCTTTCCTACCTGTATAAATTCCGTGACAATATCCCTAGTTTGAGTCCCGTCAAGTTCTTATTGAGGGTACCTTTACATTTCACAGGCAGCCTGAGCATAAACGAATCTATCGATGGTCTCGTGGCCGCGTGTTTTTAGTTGGAAAACCGCCTTCAGCCTTGTCATTCTAATAGCTTTCAGGCAAAATCGTGCATAGCTGCTCAACTCTTGCTTCACGGTCTCTTAATTTTTATGCTCTTGGACGTGTGAAATTGAATCTGTTAGCGTGTCCAGCAAAATTCTAGTAGGTATTGTCGTGCACTTTTTACTATATGATCATTGTGCTCGTGAAGAATTTTAACTACTTCAATCTGTTCTAGGCTTTTGATAAAGGACGTTGTCAATTTCAAGGCGGCGATGCCTATTGCTTTTACATGATCAAGCAAACCTAATTACCAATTTTGTTTCCCCGAACACCGTCAAGATGCTGTTACTAAACGTGTTCGGATAATTACGTCTTTGACAATTTTTGCCGAAAGGGTGTGGACACCGAAACTTCTTGCCAGCCTGTGTTACGCATACGAATTGTGATTCTTTAGCACTGCTGTCCGAACGGTCGTTACCTCTTTCTTTCATACAAACACTGTTTACAGTGTTAACCCTGGATTGATGAGTAGAATGGCCCCAATACACACGAGTATGAGTGCCATCTCTCGTTAGCTGTACTACTATCACGGCTTGAGTGGTCCAATGATTTCCAGCTCACCTAGTACGTCGAATAGTAACAAACATTCTTTACTGCTAAAAATGAAAACTTCTAAACTGCGATATCGCCCCCGTTGGAAGTGGTCATAGTATGTACCTTACTGCAGCATTGTTATCGCCGAGTCATCGTAGGTTGCGCCACAGTGACACCAGACTTCACCTTTAAGGCAAACACGCGCCATGCTTGCCGGAATTGACAGATTCCGAGTGGTCATCATAAATCGAGGACCTGTGCTTCACATTTAGGTCTTTAAAATGATGTTCATCGCTCTTCATGATCACCTGTTACTCAACGGTTCTCGGCGTGGGTTCCTAATCGATTACCGCAGCCTGAAATGAACATAAATATTGTGTAGGAGCATGGATTCTTGTGAACACTGGTTCCAGTTTTATGGACGTTTCTCCGTGGTGTTTTCTGGGAGCCAGATAGCATGCCGTCAGCGTGAGACGTGGTGTTGAATTTTGACGTGTGCTCTTTTGGCTAGACTATAGATGGTTTCTGGAATAAACATGTTTTCTTTGCACCTTCGTGGTGTTGACAGTCTGCTTGCGTTATTCACCAGTATAGTAAATAACGCGAATGTTGTGGACCGCCCTTCACGTTTTCGAGCGTGGAATAAAAAAACAGTATCGTCCAATAATTCTGCATCCATAAAAGTACTTTCTTTTCTTAGTTTTTCTTGCCCCACTTTATTTTCAGGTCTGTTGCAACTGTGTGAATTCATTGAAGACTGTGAACATATGAAACTGACCCAGCGCATTTTGCATCTTCTTGGTCGTGAGGGTCCATTTTTGAAGCGCCCGCGTCAGTTTACGCGTTACATTTACAACAGAATCATGTTAGAGTCGGCTCCCGTCAAATGCACAGCCACGACCGCGTTGGCCAGGTTTGCAGCTCAGAATGCCGATATGCTCCCTAGCGTACTTGTTCTACTGAACCGGTAAGTATTGTACGACGATGTTGCTGTACTGAGCCCAGTTAAAGTTACTCGTGAACTTTTGTTCTACGTGTATTTATCCTTTGTGATCTCTTTCTGTCGTCTTTTTTGGTTGGTGTCTTACGGTGCATCTATAAGACGACGGACGTACGTAATCGATTGCTAGATAACTAAGAGGTTGAGGTCTCTCATGGCTCACTCATTTATTTGCAGTGTGAAGACCGTTGCATACTGTCCGCACGTTTTTACTTTTAACCATCAGTTGTCTATCTCTTTCCTTCAAAAATGTATTTTACAGAGGTCGGTGAACTTACGGATAGACGAGTGGCTGACTGTCGCCAAGACAACATTTAAAACATTTCACGTTATTTTGTAAATTTCCCACTTCCTGTGAACTCTCTTTGATCCTCAAGATTTTTGTTTCAATGTCGGCGTCCAGTAGCATTGGTGATTTGACAACACTATAGTTACTTCAAGGACAAATCGAATGATTAGGATTGTATCTATGGTGAATTCCTGTGGAATGCGACCGTTCGCATGGAACTAGTCTAATGGTTGTTCAATACCTTTGACGTGAAATTTACGTTTGTTCAGGTGCTCTTCACCCCACCGGAGTAAGTGCTGTTTAAGGCTTTGTTTATAGAGTTTCCATAGCATGTTGAAACAATAAACTCCAAAAACGCCTTGGAAAGATCAAGATGGATCACATCAGTGGACAATCCCACCCAAACAATTGTTGCTCGAAAATCATGAGCAGTCGGTAGAATTTTGACGCGTGAATATCTTTTACGGAATTCATGCCGTGCCTTAGTGATGCTTCTAGGGTTTGTCACCTTGGCCTGAAGACGACCGTGCAGTAGGGACCTCAGTATCTGGGAGATCATTAAAAGCAGGGCCACTGTCCGATAGTTCGCTTGATCTTCCATGCGCCTACCTTTGAAGATGCTCGAAATTGTAAACTCTTACTACGGTTTTGGTAGTTGGTTATCCGTTGACAAGAAACGATTAATAATGCCACTAGGATTTTTGTTTCTTCTTTTTGAGTAGCACAGCTTTTCAGAACTGCTGGTAATGTAAACTCCGAGCGAGGTGAATGACGTACTAGTGGTTTCCCTGAGTAAGTTCTAACGTGTGATGCTGAGGTTTGGAGCAGTTCGTTCAAGTTGTTCTTGATGTGCTTGAAAATCGCACGTGACACACCGTGATACACACGTAGACATTGCCTACCTAAAGTGTTGTTTTCTGCATGTTTCAATAAATCCGGCAGAAGCTCGAATTTGTGAAACGCAAGTCATACTCTTGCTGTGTACTGCGAATTCGTTGTCGGAGAGTTCAGAGTTCACCTTCCTCTTTTGAACAAGGTCGTTTCACTGTTTCACTGTGATCGTATATTTAGTTTTGCTTATGGACGTCTGTTGTCTCCGAGGTCTCGGGAGTTTAATGTCATCTGAGATATCCCCAACATTGAATTTTCAGTGGCAATTCAGGTTGAGTGAAAATAAGCCATGGAACATCGCCGAAATGTTTCTTTACTGCCTTGAATTTGCCTTATGGTAGACCATACTTTGAGGGTTATACTGTCTAGTCCCATATTCGTACCGTGCTGGTTCCATTTTAGTCCCATTCATCATCATCATAGCAGCCATGAGCCGGACCAGAAAGTACTGTGGCTCGGGCCGTCGCTCACCTCAAAAGTGACGTGAAATATCCCAGAAGAAAACGCTACCAAGAAGTTTGAAAATTATTAAAAGAAGACTAAGCGGAAGAACTAGAAATGGTATGAATACAGGTACGCCATTGACTGCGACACTGCCATCTCGGATAGCATCTCTAACCAACGCTTTGAGTGATCACGCGGACCCCATCCAGGGAGGCGACACCTACCCACCTTGCTCATTGGAGCAGTCAGGGTCTTCATATTTCGTGACCACGTTGTTGGTTGACCACCACGCGGTTTTACCCAGCTGTTGGTGGCCTCAGCATATAATGCCCGGTACGGTAAACGATCAGATGACATACGGAGTATGTGACCCAAACAACGCAAGCTGTGTACTATAATCAGTTGACCAATGGATCGCGCATCCTGGACGTTCCGGAATACGCGCCGGCGAACTGCTATATTGCTCACGCAATCAGTCCACTTAATATGGGCCAATTGGCGAAGACAACGATGGTCAAACACAGCAATATCTTCTTTGTGAATAGGCCACGTTTCCGAACCATAAAGCAAAATGGAACGCATACAGGCATTATATACTGTTCCTTTCAGCGACAACCGGACATCTTTTCGACGCCACAGATGACGCAGTTTGGCAAAGGCAACTCGTGCATTTGCTATCCTCGCTCATATCTCGCCGACAATATTACAGGCTGGCGAGAGTGCTACCCAAGTATATGAAACTGTCCACAGTCTCAAGCGGATTAGCTGCAATGAAGAAAGTAGAAGTGGGAGTGTCTCAGTCTTGAAGCAGCACTTTGCACTTTGAAGGTGCGAAGCGCATTCCATACAAACCAACTCGGTCACTCATCTTATCCAGCATGGTCTTCAGCAGAGGGGCTAAGTAGGACAATGTCGTCCGCATACTCCAGATCGGTCAACCGAGCACCAGGAAGAAGCTCAACACCAAGTTCATTGGACTCCTCAAGTGCACCCTCCAGAATGTCGTCCATGACAAAACTGCATAGGAAGGGGGAAATCGGACACCCCTGACGATCACCACTAGAAGTGATAAACGCCCGAGACAGTTGTCTATAAACTCTCACCCTGCTCGCAGAGTGAGCATACAGTGATCTCAATAGATTCACGTATTCCCTTGCGAAGAAGCCAGCTCCAGGGAACGTTACGAGCAACTGAATCGAAGCAGCCTTTAGGTCCAAAAAGGCCACGATCGTCGGCTGCCCATAACAGCGTCTATGTTCCAAGATCCGTCGTAAGATAATGAAATCAACGCACACTCGACCGCATCGGAATCCTGTCTGTTCTTCGCGTATCTGTCTCTCTCTGGGTTTAGTGAGCCGACGTAAAGTGAGGTCAGTGAGTAACTTGGACGCAACGGACACCAAATTGATGCCTCTATGGTTGTCACATAAACTTCGGGCTCCCTTTCTGAAAACGGGAATTACTGTTGTCAGGCCCTAATCCCGAAGTATTTCTTGAGTTTGCCCGATCGTCTGGAGGAGTTTTGTCAGTTGTGATATCAACCTCTCCCCCACCATCCTTGAAAAGAGAAGGAGGGAGGAGGTCTGGACCAGGAGCCTTATGACGTTTCAATAACTTGAGCTCTTGGACCACTTCTGCTTCCGACGGAAGACCGTCTGGAACGCAATAACTGACCAATCGGGTCCCGTCGTCCACATGATCTGGTTGAGGGCAACTTAACTGTTCCTCAAAATGTTCAGCCCACCTGTCAGGTCGGCGCGATTGATTGGTGATAAGTGAGCCATTTTTTTTACATATGGTCTCACGCCGACTCGACGGTCAGTACAACCACAGATCAGGGTAAAAAGCTTTCTACTATTCCCAGATAAAACCGCTTTCTCCATCTCTTTCGATTGTTCGACCAAGTATTGCTCACGGTCTTTTCGCAAGCTCTTACTCAGGTTGCGTTTAATTTCTCGATGATCGTCATCATATTAGTTCCACTTCGAACCAGCGAAACGGCGGACAGTTGGTTCATTCTTTGTGGGCTTCATTAACATCATGGGCCGTGCGAAGATTTGGAAGCTCATCTAGTTCGTCAGAGTGAAGCCGCATTGGCAGGTGTATTCGTTTGGGAAGCCCGGCCGAATGAGTGCTCAAATCATCGGATTTTACTGTGTTCCGGGGTTGCGGCTCTCATTGAAATGGCGGTGGGTGACCCTTTTTTTAAAATAAAAACAATCGGTTAGATTGGATTCGTTCGTGTGAACATTTGTGACACGGTGGATCGGTTTGAATCCGACATCCACATTGAGTCTGTGATCCGTGTCAACTAGGTGGGCCAAAATTGCGCCGGAAATCCTTCATTGTTTTCCGGTCGTCAGGTAAGCTGAATAGTGTTCACGTATTCTTTATGACAAGTGCCTTGTTGTACAACCAATCTAACTTATTCCACAGAACCAAGCGGATAAGTAGATGCAAAACGAGGTAGCACTACTTGGCATTGAGTCTTTGGGATGAAAACGCATAGCTGGCTTAGAGGAGAACGTTAGTCTTAGTTGTGCAGCATGGAACGTTCTCATCAGGGTCGTGTGCAGCCTTTCGGTCAGCGATACACTTGATAATTCGTCGTTATAAGGCAAGTTGATATAGATGGCTTTCCGCCCAACAGAAAACTCACGGTCTTTTGGCTCCGCTGAATGTTTCGAGCTAGGGATTTGTTCGGATATCCATTAGCGCGAAACGTTTCACATAAGAGCTTAAGCTCATTGTCTGGTGTCCTCAATAAAATTGTGTAAATTCGGTTTGTTAGGCAACTTATCAAGTTCCTTTTCTATTTCATTGGAACAGTGCTTTGAAAATGGGTATATTGGTCATTCCACATCCGCTTCCTATGCATGCCTCGTTGAATCGATCCATCTGGACGTTTCAGTAGTGCAACATCAAGAAAAGCCAGTTTCCTTCTTGTTCCACTTCCATAGTAAACTACAGTTTCTTGTGAGCTGAGTTGGTTAGTGATAGCAGGCAGTCGGTATCAGTGTTACTATCGACGATACAGAAAATATCATCTACATAACGTTTATACAGCAGGCACTGACCTAACGATCCTGTTAGCCTTGTTTGTTCTATAATACCTATGAAAATGTCAGCCAACAATGGGCCTAGCGATGAGCCCATTGCGACCCCATCCTTCTGGCGATAGTTTTTCCCATCAACCTGAAACTGAATGTCCTGTGTGCACAGTTTGAATTGCTCATCCGGTATTCCGAATTGCATATCGTTCAAATGGATGTAATCAACCATAAAATCAATAACCACTCTAAGTGGCACATTCGTGAACAGCGAACACATGTCCTTTCCGTTATCGATAGTCTGATTTCCTATGGATTTAATGAACTGAGGCTATTTGGAGCTAGTCTGTTGCGAAGTGGTTCCAAAAGCCCAGTTGGCGATTGGGCCAGTACATGATATGGTGAATTCATCATGTCTAAAATCTGCCGTAGGGGTACGCAATCTTTATGAATTTTAGCTAAGCCATAGAGTCTTGGTGTAACTGTGCCTGTTGGTCGCACTCCCCTCGAGTACTGAAGCGTCAGTCCACCCATTCTATTTCATGTTCCTCAAGAGTTTGGAGATATGCTTCTCAGTTGCATGTCTTGTCCCTTTTAGACTCCATCCTTCGAAATATGGTATCATCTTTCAGTATATCGTTCATCTTGTTTAGGTACTATTGTTTATCTAACATCACTACCCCTGCGCCTTTATCTGGTCTCGTAATCAAGATTTTGTCGTCCTTCTGTAAATTCTTTAAGACCTCCATATGGTCTCTTGTCAGCATCCCACGCACACTGAGTTTTACACTAAGGTATTGATAACGTGCATTGATCCACGTTGTCTTAAACTGTTCCAGATTTGTTTCAGATGATGGCGTGAGACAATCCAGTTGATCGAACATGTTTTCGAACTGAACTTCCAAATCAAGTTGTTTAATACGCTGTTTTGGACAACATAATTTTGGACCTGATGACAAAACTTCTACAAGTTTATCAGATAAACGCAGTGACGAAAGATTATGAACGTACCTATGCGGGTTCGTCGGGAAACCCGCCGGTTCTGGGCTATGGTTCAGGCTGCAGTTCAGTGTCGCGAATCTCTTATCCACCTGTATCCGCGTGATAAGCTGTAAATAGGCATCAAACTGAATACGTTCATCCGCAGCTAACTGTCCCACCACAGGCAGTCCGTGCATTCCATTGTATTCCCGATCAGCTATACGAACGGCAATTACATTAGATTCACATTGCATTAGGTTCCACAAAATCCTGACTTGACAACGAATTTCATATATATTGTGTATTTGACCTGAAGATGAAACTCAAAACGAGCTTGTTCGCGACATTGGAACAGTTGTTTTGTATCTGTTTGACCTCCAGCATCATGCTTGACGAGGATGATGAAGTGCGTGATCGAGCCGCGTTCTACCACTACATTCTCTCCTCTAAAGACCCCACGCTTAAGTCGGCCTATCTGCTGACTGAGGAGATGCATCTCAGTCCTTCTGGACTGGAGCGAGCGCTGTTGGACTACACGCATGATTCACACGCGGCAGCTGTCAGTCGTTTTTCTCTTGCTACTGTTCCGATTGCCACACCTCCTAAATCTTCTGATTTGCTACATGCTGACGAAACGAGATCTGAAGGGATGTTTAAAAAAGGTAAGTCACTTTCTAACTAGAGGTTCCATTACCGATCAGCTGATCAGCGTAGACGGATTAGTTATCCGAATCATTGCCACCTGAATACGTGGTGCGGTTGTATATTTTGCAGTTATTCATCTTTCTGAAGATTTCCCTCTGTTGACGGCGCCAATAGCTATTTGATCTCTATCGGTTTGAGGCTTTGATTACCTTGATTATTCCTGTTTAGGCTTGTGGTATTGTGTACGTGTGTGATCTAGCAGGCCATATGACGGCAAATATCTTGGGGTGTAAAAGTTGGAAATCTCACATTCGTTTATCTGGAATCATGTCAGACAGGCGAAACCATCCAGTCACATGTTTCACGCAACTGCTGAGCCCCGGTTGCTCTGAGATTTAGGTGTCCACATCTATGTGTACAGAAAGACTCAGTTGTTAGCTTAGCACTGCCATAATAACGATACTAGTAACTGATAAGCGAATAGCTCGACCATGTTTTCCCTCTGTGATTAGTTTCAAATTCAACTTGTTTCCCGCCTCATCATCATCATAGACAGCAATACATCAGTGGTTCACACCGATGCTTAACTCCCACAGGGATCCAATCTACCAATGCGGCTGCGGCCGTCGTGTTAAGAACTGTACCTACTGCAGCCTGATTTGTAACAGCGGCTGTGGAGTCACCCGAAGTGTATAACCAGTATCGGGTAGACAATGCGGCTGCTGTTAGTTCCATACGCTGACTACTGTCCTGCATTCTAGTCTCCGAGATTCAGCAGACATCGACATGCAACGAATCTAACGTTCGTGCGAGGGCGGCCTGTTGACCCGTCTGTCTTAGAGTGCGAACGTTGAAGACACCTATATTAATTCGCATTCTGGGTCTAAGCAAGAGACGGAACTTACCGGCTCAGTATGACCACGATTGGCTACATCTGTTGTGGGACCTGTAGAATAGTTATCAGAAATGGAGGTTGGGAGGGGCCTGGGAACTAAATTTGATAGGACATTGGGGGAGGGGTCAGCAGTAGCATGTTTTCACCTATCCACCCTGCTGTATGCAGCAGATAGGGCGACCCAGTTTATACTGCGAGACGGCCGATGCAGTATGAAATTACTTGTTGTGATTATTCATGGTTGTGTGTGGGCTGAGATACTGCCAAAGCGCCCAGACCCAGACAGGAGAACGATTACGGTTCTCAACCAGAGCCTTTGACTAAAAAGCCTATACCGCAAGACAGCGGGTGGGTGACAGTGTACCAGAACTGGTAGGTTTTCCGGAAGAAGATGCCAATCTTCTTCCAACCCCCAACCTGGAGACTGGTTTGTCAGACCTCTACCTATTAGCCTGCCTGGCATAAGTGACTCTATCGGTGTGATGGCCACACCGTCCAGTTTAGCCCAATAGGTCATCGAGATGCGCAAGCCGTCACACCGCGTCAAGATCCAGTCCCGTTTTCCACCTCATTGTCTTCTGTTCTATAGTACGCACTTGATAACATGTAGAGAAATTTGCTTCAACGTTATCATTGTTCTGTTAAGACAGGAGGAGTTTCATTATTAGGAGTATATGTCGTAGTGCTTATTTAATGGGGGACGATTTTGTGAGCATGTAGCAAATCTTTATTCATCATTTCTGCACCACTGTCCTCTGAATATAAGAAAGGGGTTGTAGGAAAGTGTGTTAACCGAATCCTGTTGAACAGGAAAGCGAACAACGGTGAACGAATAGTGCGAATTGAACCCTCCTTCCCATTGACCTCGAGCTCTACAGTACAAGAACCAATCAAAACGGACCCCAGACGCATCGTATTTAGCTGTCAGACGATTTGCAAAGTCACTTCTGGGCAGTTATTTGACCTTACGGCCATATGAGGGGGCTGAGATACCTTTTAATCCTAGACTGATCCGTGTCTCGGGAATGGCTTGATATATCAAAATTATGGCTGCGAAATCGTGTTCTTCTAATCAAATTTGTCCGAACTCTAACAAAGGAGTATCCAGATACAAAGTAAATCCTAGTTATTCAGTGTTGACCATAACAGTATGGTTATTATCTTATACGGCTAAGAAAATTTTCGTGGAATTTAGAAGCTTATAATGCATCTGTTGTACGCCACGATAATAGCTATTAGATACCAACGTCTTATCCCGGTGGAGTCTCTCAAGTCAATTCTGTTTTACAGCATAAACGACCGGGAGGTAACAGAATTCCTCGTTCTCCTTACAACAGCATTATTAAACCGCTTTTGTTCCTCGTTTCCATTTCGCCTATCATTTATTTCGTTTTTTTCTGCACCTTCAGGTGATTATCCGTTTGTTATTTTCTAAAACTGGGATAATTGGTTGAAATTGGCGCTTTTGATATCCGAGCTCTCCGACGCCTAGGTCAGCACTTTCACATTTCTAGTCAGGTGTACACCGTTTCCTCTAGAGTCTACGATCTTAGCGCCGTCATCCACTTGTCAGTCCAAGTGCTTCTCTTACAGGGCTTCTTGTGACGCTGAAGTTGAACCTCGTGGTCACGCTGCGATGGGGATCTCACTGAGTTTTAAAGCATGACAATGCCTACTTGATCTTTTCTCGGCAAATATTCGATTGTGCGCTCTTAGACCCAGTCTGTCAGAAGGATTCTCTGTTCTTTATATCGGCGTTAGCTCCAACAAACTAGTTTTGACGCTACCAAGAATGCGTCATAACTATTGATTCTATCTTTGTTCAGCCACGTAGGTAAATAGGTGCGACGTGAGTCGACGGCGCGGTCAATTACCCAAGTTGTCGGACCGAAATAGTCACATCTGAACGAGTTAGGCGACGATTCGACTCTTTCTGTGTGTCTGCTGGTAATTGAAAATAGACATGGTTACCTTTCTCTCTTAAGCGCCTGTTTGTGTGGCTGTTTGTTGTTGTCTTCGTCCGGTATGGAGTAAAGCTTAGGGATTTTTCTTCTACATCTTGAACACCGCTCATATTTCGCTACGGTCCAAACTGGACTGCAGCACTGCGAAAGGAATTACCGATGCTGTTCTTCGTCTACTGCGATTAACCTCAACTTAACTGAGCAGTCCTGGCCACGAGGTTATCAAGTGAACTGAAGAGCGACATTCTCTCACCTCTTGACATGGTCGATGCAGTATGGAATTACTGGTGTTGCGGACGACTGACGCATGGTGGACAAGTGATGATCTGGCGTAGACAAATGAAATTGTTCACGAAGGGGTTGGTCATTGTAATTCGGGTTCGTCTCCGGGGCTGGAGCCCTCGCGACTCACAGAATCGGTGGCTTGAGACCTTAGATGAGATGGCGGCCAACGGAGTTCAGTGGCGCGAATGTTATCGTTGTTTGGCCGAGTTGTCTGTGAAGTGAGTGTATTCAATGACGCGGGACAGTCAAAGCCGTAAGGAAGCTGTCTTGCTGATGACGCCTTTCATTTACAGCTCGGTTGTTCGCTTACAAGATGTAGGCACCTTGATGTTGTATGTTTGAATGTAGACGTAGCTATTTTTGGTGGTGAGGTCTCCTTCTCTTTTCCTTTTTTCCCTTCTCTCTTCCTATACATGGTTTGCTTCTTCTTCTTCTTCGTGGTTGTGTGGCAGTTAAGCATCGGTGTGAACCACTGATGTATCGCTGTCTGTGATGATGATGATTGACATGGTCGGATATGGTAAGCATTGTTCGCGTAGGGTTGTGGCTGAATGTGTGAACAGTACAAATCACTCGCGTGTATAGCGTGGCCAATAAAACGGCAACTATTATGCTTTCCTCATAATCATGACGATCAAGCCGGGAATGAAGGTATGTACTATTGATGAGCCTTAACCAGCGAATGAAACTCGGTTCTTAGTGCTTCTTCTCGACCATAATACAGCCCACAACAGAACGATTAGAGGACGCGTTTTCTGCCTGTACTTTTGCCACCTTTGAAACATGCGCACTCATTTTTAGTATATATATATATATATATATATATATATATATATATATACGTCAGACTGAACTCTGGTCGTGCTTGGTGGTCTATGATGTTACAACTACGACAGTTGGCGTTTGGGTTGCAAGTTTCCTTACTTCTAGTCAGATTCCATTTTTCGTCGTTTCCACTTTATGCCGTAAGCCTGCTTTTACCATGCACGGACAAAATAAGGTTTACCTCTCATTCAAACCTTCCAATATTGTAATCCTGTCGGGGATCCTTTGTGGAGCAATTTGCTAGCGGAATACAGTGGAAACGATATTCCTTCAGAAATATGAATGAGAGTACTTTGTTCTGGATTTGACGATTTAAGCTAACCGAGATAAACGGTCACACCGTGCCGTGAAAGCAAACGAATACAACAGACGTTATTTTGTGTGCCTTTTTAAAGTATTGCCTATAAATCCTGTCGGATCCTCTGCACCACCTTACTGAATGTGGGCGATAACAAACAACGGCCGTTGATGAACAGTTTCTCGGCGTTCCATGCATTTAGTGACCACGACGCGCAACTGCACAGTAATACTAATCGCATTTCAGCGTGACTACATCGCCTGGTAGTTTACTGGTTTAGGGGATAACCAAACTATTGACGTTAACGGTAGCACCTCTCACCTTATGGCTTGTTAGCCATGCTGGACCCGGCCTCGTGGTCTTTGTTTACTCATTTTCTTTTTACTTTCTGTCCATGAGCATTTTTTTGTGTGCATTTGTCAGTAAACTTTCCAAAACTAGTATAACATAGTACACGGACAATTAAACAAACTGAATTGTGTCTCAACGGAATATATAAATTGTCTCATTCTCATTAAGGTGGCGCGCTAGCTTCGGGAGAGCTTGGTCTGTCCGCTGTCAGTGACTCGGCTATGAGCACTATCACAAATCGGAGTCCACAGCGTTACGCCGATCAGCTTGCGGCGGTTCCGCAGCTGGCCGGTCTCGGCCCGTTGTTCAAGTCATCCGATCCTGTGGAACTGAGTGAGGCTGACACGGAATACGTGGTGACTTGCGTAAAACACATGTTCACGAAACATTTGGTCTTGCAGGTAAGGATATCGTTGTATGGATCTCGTCAGGCATCCTAAATAGTAAGTGACACAAGATTTGTTTTTTGGACACAAATTGGATTTATGATCTGGAGGTTGTAAATCTCCAGCTAGTGTCAAAATGATTTAAGAAATGAAACTGACTTGTTAAATCGTAGGGCCTCGATCGTGGAATCTTTCGTTGGCTGTTCATAATTCTCATGCAGTAATTCGGTGGGATCTATTTTGAGAAACGTCTGTTGGAATACGATAGGATTGCACACTCATTAGCAAGCTTATTACACTGAAGTGCAAAAGATAAGCGCTCATCTGAACGCATGAGGTTTATGCTCAATTAGGGTTGATCCGCCTGCGTTGGAATTCCGTATCGTCAAACGAAAGATATGCTTAGTTTACACTTTCAAAGGACGTTACCGAGTTTATTGCCGGTTTCGGGTTGTTCATTAAATCCCGAAAGTTCGCTGACGATGTTGCCTAGGCTCTTACCAAAGCGGCTGGCTGTGGGAAAAATTCAACATCGACAACACCTACACATCCTAAGCTAAAAATATTCTGAACTGTTCCTGAGCTTTTCTCTTATCTCACATTTAATAATGTGAGGGTTTGCGGATGTAAATTAATTCACGAACCGGGTAGAGAAACTCCAAGAAAATTAGTGACAGTGTTTGTTGACTGTATCCACTGTATAGATGCGTTCTACTCCAATCACTACTGACCGATCTAAAGAGTTCAACCAGTTGCTTAGCTTTATGTGAAAAGTTTGTATTGTTTGTCGAGTGAAACGCTCTCAGGTCTAAGTGACAAGTGTTGGATAACTGAATAACTATCTAGCTGGGAAGTATCAAGTAGAAATGCCTTCAGTGAATGCAGAGTTGTTTTATTTTGTTATCTGCTGGCGGCCGATTGGACAGCTTAGTTTAGTGCTATATCCATGGTTCGTCAAGTAGGTGATACGCATCTAACGTATTGCAAATATTTCTTATGCACTGTTTTCGCATACTGACGGGTACTCAAATCTCCAGGTATGCATGTATTTTTACAGTACGAGTGTACAAACACCATGCCTGATCAGCGTTTGGAAGACGTGGTGGTTGAAGCTGAGCCAGAAGACAGTGAGTTTGTCGTGCTCAAAACAATCCCGTGCCACAGTCTGGAGTACAACACACCCGGTAACACGTACGTCCTTATTCAACTGCCAGAAAATCCTGAATCACATTCTACGACATTCACGAACAATTTGAAGTTTACCGTCAAAGAAATTGATGTGGATTCTGCCGATGTCGGGCTCTTGGACGAATATCAGGTCAATTGTTTCGGTTTAATGATACGTTAGTTGGGTAGCCAGATTTATTGATTATCAAGTCGCAACTCTCACGTGTTTGTCTAGCAACAATACATTGTTGACTAGACCATGACAAACATGTTTTCGATTGTTCATTGCAATTAGAAAAGGTACTAAAAAAGAACCGCGGCATCTAATCGTTTAAAGTCAAGACCACAAATATATGCAAGAAACCGTCAATCACTGTTCTAGATACGGGACAGGTTTACGCCATCACCGAATTCAGTGATGTGCGTGTGGATGACAGGAGAGTGTAAACCATCCATGACAGATTGTGACACCTGAACGGTGTTTTTGTGTAGTTTGACAGCGGTCGACTATTCTTTTACCAAAATTCGTTGCTTGCTTTTGTATGTGACCTGAGATGATTCTGACACGTTGTTAGATTGGCCGTTCATCGAAAATCGCACGAGCAATGCGCAGTTAGCCGGAGCACTTACAAGACCAATCGAAACATTCCAAATACTCATCTCGACGTAACTCTGACAGCATTACCAACGGATATCAACCAAATTTAATCTGTTTTCGTGCCCAGCTGTAAGCATAAAATGTCATGGAAGCTAAAATAAACCACACAGGCTAATTGTGCCAGTTTTTCGCAGGTTGATGCCCGTCTTATGTTAATAGTAGTGTGCATGACCTAAGTTTCGATTGATATATCTTCTCTAATTTGCCTTACTTTCGCAGTTGGAAGATCTTCATGTTAGAATTTCAGATCACGTTCAACGTCTTCTGAAAGGTAACTTCAGCCTGGCTTGGCAAGATGCGAAACCTGAATCGGAGGTGGAGGAGACCTATGTGTTGGCGAAACATAAATTGATCAAAGGTAAGGCATGATCTTTCAATTTCGATCGATAATTGTGTGCACTTCACTAACGTCTTTCAATCCTGCGCCTATTGATATGCCTACTCTGTGAGGGGTACTTTCAAGTGTTCCAGTTCTGGTTATCACGAAAAAGAAATCCGGACCGTGTCGGGGTGTGCCGAGTCTAAAAGTCACATGTCCACCGTGATATTTTGTCCGGGATCATTTTTCATGATCGGTCGTCTCGTGATTAACCTAATCTCCGGTCATTTGCGACCAGAATATCGCTAATTCCTTACTTGTCTGTTATGCGAATTCGGTAAACGAACTTAGTGAACGTGTTAATGAAGCTTCTCCGTGAATGCCGCCCAATTCAGCTATTTCGCTGCGATCACTTATTGCTTCCACAATGTAGACAGACACCTTGGCCATTGATTGTCTGGATCCGTGCATTAGGTTCCGTCTGGTCTGTTGCTACTGACAATTAGGTTTACATTATATTAATGCACGTCAGCAGACTGTCGGTGTTGACCACGGTATCGTTGAAACCTTGGGTCCTTTTGAGCCATCTGAACAGAACCGTTAAAGGATAAATGACCGTATTACCACTGTTTGTTGTTTATCTCAGAAAAGGGCAATGATATCGCGCTTAAGTTATCTGTCATATGCAGAATATGCGATGTCACTTTCGAATACCGCGTCCCCTTTTTGGAAATCGGTAGTCCACAAGCTTGATAACAGACTTGAGTTAATTTAGCTAGGACATCCTGGTAACGTATGCAGGTCATGAACGATAACAGACAGGTCAAACACGACGAAAAATGTGGATAGGATAAACAAGCTAAGTGTTGAACTTTTATTTACGTTGATGAGTGTTGCTTGTTCCAGACCTACTTCCCTACACTTAACCACATCTTATTGATGGTGTTACCAATACAAGCATTCCACCTTTAATTCTCCCAAAACCCTGATGAGCGTATGGATACATATGACTACACTGTTGTCCATTTCAGATGCAATCACCCAAGTGATTGATCATCTAGGCTTACAACCATGCGACCGAACCGATCAGATGCCACAAGAACAGCGCTCTTCACATCAATTATTGTTATCTGGGGTGTTCCGTGGCAACCACGAAGTGTTAGCCCAATGCAAACTTGCCCGGATTGTCTCCGATGTCAGTACACAGGTCCTGGGATGTCAGGGCGTCAGCCTAAAAATCGTTGTACGTTCCTCAAACCCGGTCATCAGCCAGGTGATCGCCGATGCTATTGGGCAGTGAAACATACCTTTGCTTCGTATCGTTTACAACAGCCGCAGTTACCGGTTGCTTGCCCCCAACGTTTGTGATACGTTTGATTCCGATCGCTACTTCCGTGTTCTCCCTTTCTCACGTGTACCGTCTATCTCTTCAATTTAATGTTTTTGTCTTGTTTTTTTTCTAAAGAAAACACTGGGGTGTGCTTTTTCGATCAGCTTTTCTCTTATTTCTCGTTGAAATATACCAAAATGTCATCGGCGATCAGTAGGCATGGATGGTTGCGATTGTTTGGCCGTGTGCACAATCATTGCCAAGGCCATCGGGTTTACACCAGATTCGATTAACTTCGTGCACATTAGCAGCTCTTCATCGTCCAGACCTGCAAACAGACAGATTTGAAACAGAGTTAAGCGGCGATAGTAAACTTACGTCATTTGTACGATGACCTTTAGTGTGATTTTAGTTTGTCCCATACGGATACCGTTGAGAATTCTAATTAAAAATCGAACAAAAAGGTGTAACTGAAAAGAATGATAACCCCGGAGAAGTCAGTTTAGAGAACGGAAAACGATAAAGAATCAAGTTCGGACACATGTTTTTGTCATCCAGTCAAACACTGTGCTTAAGAAGAGTAAAGCATATCAACACGCTTAAAACATTAACCGAGATATGGAGAACAAAAGGTAAGAGGATGACCATCAAGAGGACGTAATGCAACCAGCAGTGTGTCTAGCACTTATTAAGTGAAAACGTAATCAATGGTCGGGAATCCTCGGTGGTGGTTTACCATGCTTAGTGCGGCTTGATCACCGAATAGAAAACAGACTAAATGATCACCTGTGTACATCGATGGTGCATACCGCTGAACGCTTCCAACGAGTAGTATTAACACAAATCGGAAGTAAGGGTGTGTACTGTGAAATTAATGGCAACTCTCGGTGTTCGGAAGACCGAAAATGAGTATGTTCTATGTGGCACGTTTTAATACAGGAACGACTCAAGAAATGCTGTCTTATGTCGGCCGTGCAAAGATAGAGGACGGCTGTTATGCACTTTCACATGCCATAGACAGAACATAACAATAAACAATTCAGGCCTAGCGCCCTTTGCTGTTACAGTTCTAGTGCGTTCATAAGGTTGTGCCGTAATCAAGCGTTGAGTCCACACAAAATCCACCCTACCGATTGTCTAGTAGACTAGGGAGCGTTTGCTTGCCAGGTTAGATCGGCAGTTCCTTGTTGGTTGAATTTCTGGACATGCACAACTCACTCAGGGCTTATTGTTGTTGCAGTTTCTGGGAACGTGGATAATTAAGGTTCGTTGTGACATTTACTTTACAGATTACGTTGTTGCTGGTACTGGAATTCGATTCACATACGTGTCAGCGTCTACGCGTTTTGTCGCCTACAGTTTTATCTTCAAACGGGAGATTCTGGTTTTGCCGAACGCACTTTTAGTCCGTGGTTGATCTGGCGTTTACAACATACTGAACATATCATTTCGGATGAGTAAACTGCGAAGAATCAGCATGAACCATGGTCACAATCGTTTTGTAAGTCTCATCTATATCAGACGAAAGAAGGTAACGCATTTCGAATGACGTTCTTTATGTAGTGGGCCAAGATATCTTGAGTGTAGGGTATGACCAATTGTAGTCGGTGTTTATCGGGGTAACACGAGCAGACGAGTCAGTTCAGAGGAAAAATTCGAATGGGACAATAATCAAGCCACTGCTGGATGGAACTGTACCCACTTCAAACGTGATTGCTGATAAAATGCTTTAGACTAATCTCGAGCCGCATGCGAGTGAACGTGAATATGCTACCAGAAAACATCAGCCCAGACTGGTTCATCAGTAAGTTACTCCACGGAATCACAAATTCATGCCTGGTTCATGTTTCTTCGGATATGACACGGCAAAGTATCGTAACCCGAATGAGGTCTCTTGAAGGGATTCGAAAAAGTCAGAAACTGACCTGTATTCAGAAGGCGAGAAATCTCTGAGACTGTTGCAAATGCTGACGAAATAGAAGAATCAGCATCATTACCAGATGAACTGACAGGTGGTTTGTTTGCTTTCTCACCGTTCGGAAATGGCCTTGTTGAAGACATCGATTAGAAAGTGGAGAAATAAGCCTAAAACAGAAGATGAGAGGAAGC
The DNA here is from genome assembly GCA_013368495.1 of Paragonimus heterotremus. Lineage (NCBI taxonomy): Eukaryota > Metazoa > Platyhelminthes > Trematoda > Plagiorchiida > Troglotrematidae > Paragonimus > Paragonimus heterotremus. Next base: position 22,314 of record LUCH01003710.1, on the reverse strand, counting down.
TAAAAGCTGAAAAGCTAAATGGGCTGGTGATGCGTTCAGTGCAGTTTCACAACTACACTGAACCAAATTATCCTATAAAGTATGGCTGCACGAACAGTATTTCTCTTCAGCGGGTTAGTAGCGTAAGGACCTAACAATAATTGCCATTTCCAGTTTGCAGGTATCACCAGCATGTCAAATCTGGCCACTCAGAGACTAACCATCGTAAACCAAACGCTTTGGTCACGGTTGTTTAATCAACCGTGACTACGATTCATATCATCACAGGCAAGGAGGACTGGGTGATCCGCGAGGGTTGGCAAGCCACAACTGTTCAATATTTATATTACAGCCCTACCTTGTACGCGGTACGAGTTATCTTGCGCCGAGAGTTCTCGTTACAACCTTGCCTACGTGAATCAACATTCGGTAGAGAACCTGTCCCATGTTGGGACATCTGGTATTTGTCCGGGGAAATGTTCAGATCGCAATTTGAACTCCAACAACAAAGATAAACCAGCTGTGAACACAGACTCGCCAATGACTGCGACACAACCATGTGAGTTCTTCCAGTCAGCAATGTGGATGTTCACGAACTTTCCAATCAGACAGACGAAATCGACAAGTCTGGCCTACCAGGACGGTCAGTACTTTCATAGACCGTGGTTACGTCGTCACCCGGCCGCCATGAGGTTTCTTCTAAGCATCATTACCCACATTGAACAATGCGCGGCGCGGTAGACGCTGCGCCAGTGCACACTACATGACTCAACCGGTGAAATCTGTGCATTTCCACTATCTCGGTTATCAATTGCGTACCAGCACATTACCCAAACACGCGCGTACGAGTTGTAGCGTTGCTCACAAGGGCAGCATATTTGCTACAGGCCAACTGGCGGATATAACGATGACAGAATACCGAGTCTGTATTCATTTTCCGAAAGAATGAGCCATGTCTCTGACCCGTACAGTAAAACCGGGCGCACACATGCACTGGAGACCCTACCTTTAAACCACAAGCAGACGTTTTCTGAATGCCGCAAGTGACGGCGGTTGGCGAATGCATTATCTGCTTCGCCCTCCTTGTGGACACCTCGTCAGTAATATTATAAGCCGATGACGTGACATCACCGAAGAAAGTGAAGCGGTCGACATTCACCAGCGACGTGCTAGCAATAACAAAGTCAGGGCCAATGTCAACCCAATCTTGAAACAACACTACTTTGTAAGTGCAATATGCATACCACATAGAGCAGTAAATGTCATCTGGATGCTCAGTATCAGCCGGCAGAAGTCCCACTTCGAGATGCTCAGAATCCTCCTATCAGAATACTGTCCTTCACATGATAGAAAAAGAACAGCAGTTAACGCTCGAAACGGCTACCCATAAATGTGCACTGTATTCATAGCGAGCATAAAGCGACTTTAACAAATTACCGAACAGCACTGGGACTGGTCCGCGATTGAAACAGCCCTAGGGAGTCTGTCGGATAACTGAATCGAAAACAGTCCTTAGATTCAAAAATACCACGACAGTTAGCTGAGAACAGGAGTGCAGATGCTCTAGTGCCTGTCGCAAGGTGATACATTCGTAACTAGGCCGGAAACATGCCTGTTTCTCCCACATACATTTATCTGTTTCAGATGCCGCCGCATTATGGGGCCTGTGAACATCTTCGATGCGACAGAGACAGGATTAACACCACGTTTGCCACGATATCTTGGCACCTTTTTGAAAACGGGGATGACTATTGATAAGAGTCAGTCATGAGGTACCTCTTCAGTCTTTCATATGGAACAGAGGAATGTGGTGGGTTCGGACAATCATTCACTACCATCTTTACTAGAGAGGTGTCACGAGCGGCTCAGGACGAAATTATCTCAGTTGTGACAAGCAACATGGCGCTCATCAAAAAGTCAAACAAGTGCATCAGACGGGACATATGCATGAACCGAACAACAACCCTGGAACATGTCATGGGGTGATAAACAGTCGTCAGTCAGGGCCGAAGCCAGCTGCTGTTGATTTCATATATGATGCCTTATTGACAATGTACAAGCCACTTTTGTCGTGCCCCACTGCTGAGTCTTTTGCAATCAGTTGGGATAGCTTGAGGTCGTATTAACCAGCGTTGCAAGAAGAAAGGTCCGCACCTGAAGTTTTATTACGTTCCAACATTTTAAGGTCAGAATCCACTTCGGTCTCCGACAGAGGATCACCTGAAACCTCATAACTAACCACAATTTTATATAAACGGAACAGCATTTTCGCTGGTCTTGTTGAATCAAAGTTCGGGTGAATATACGCGGTGTCGGTAGATCACTGTGCTTACCATTTCCGTTGTGCGTCATGCACAATCGGTGCGGGTGCAGATTATATGGTCTGGACATTCGTTCGGCGTGTTGGCGATCACTGACACAACGGATATGCCGAAGCCTACGCGAAGTATCGTCAAAGAGTGTGTGGATAGATTGAACGCCCAGTCACGACGCGATCGAAGTACTCACCTTTGATCTGCAGACAGAAAATGCGCACGCGCAGCGATTACAAGACGGTTATGGTAGTTTGGTTCCATCCCACACAGTAACTGCAGTGCTGACCTATTCAAGAAATCCCACTTTAAAGATTAAGCACTCCCGTAAAATAGGCATTGTGAATGAGTAACGATTTTCGTCTGATTGTCCTCATTCACCTAAACAGGGCCCGCGTAAACGTAGAAAAAGCATGGCAGCATTCAGTAAGTAGTTGTTGCGATTACGGACAAATATGTCACATAGATAAAAAACGGTCTGATTGAGGAATACGTGTACTGCTCGGCTCAAGTGAGAGTTCTGGTTTTTGTTCCGTCCCTACTTGAAAAGCGTTTCGAGGTGAGATCTAAAAACAGCACATAATAATCGAAATAAGAAGTGATCAAGTGATATCAGAGGTTAATCCTCAGAACTCCAACTAGCAGATACTATACGGTACATGGTATTTTCTCAGCAAAGCGGTAATACAACGGCAACCAGATCAATTGGGGGCACTGTCCAAAGTGCCGTGAAATCTAGTGCAAAACCAAACCTTTTTGCATTAGTTCATTAGTACAGAGGTGGCCCTACACATTTCATATAATAGCAACTGACAAGATTTAGTACTGTTATAGTTTCGAATATGAGCTGAGACTGAAGAGGTGCAACCTCGATTTTTCAATTATATGTAAGGGGGAACATTGGGACAGGAAATCATAAAGTACAGTTTATTTATCAACATCCAGCGACGAAGGTGATTTCGTTGGGAGGCACCTTTGAGTTACTGCAAAGGCTAAACCACAGGACTGGAACAAAAATCTACATGCGAGAAAAATGTTATAGAAAGTCCTCAGTCTACAGAGTACGACAACATTCACTGCCACATGATATACCGGTTAACCTGATCAGGTGCCAAGTTCTCTACAGGGATACGAGAATGGTGGCCGAGTGGGTAGAGCTCGAGAACCTGATTAGTTTCCCTCCACTTTATTGTTTGGCAGTAACCTGCGGTGAATATCGGCAGACTTCATTTGAACGGACTGAAGCCGAAGTTCAAAGAGCTGCGATTATCAAGGTTTAGATGTTCCATGTCAACCGCAGTAAGAGCGCCAATTCTCGACGCCCGTTTTGATTACACATATACCAGATGATGCCAACGTGCAATCAACCAGGAGGTTAAAAGGTAAGGTGTTGTAATGAGGACCAAACAAGTTTGTTCATTCAATTAGCCGTGGCATCAGCGCACGGTTTGCCACACTGTACACCTTTCGTTTAGGCCCCAGATTAGTGACGAGGTATAAGGTGACCAACGGAAGATTTAGCATGGAAATCATTGATTGATTAGAAGTCGTAGGTTGCTATCTTGTTCCAGAAGGAAGACCTTAGCTTCTGGTCACAGGTGTTAAGGAGGATAACAGGTAATCGGACTCAGTGGCGTTAAGGTAGACCTCAGTGAGAAAGTTTGATGAAGCGATATACATAAAACCATCAGACGAATGCTGCCTCACTTACAAGTTGTAAATATCCCAAATCTGAACGCAGGTTGACAGATGATTTGCGCATTAGGTCTCTCTCTCCCTTTCTTCCTTCTTTACCTAAAACTGGCACAAGCATTTCATTACACTTCATATTATGAGTTATATGACATCCCAGCTTCCGAAGTGAAGCTGTCAGCCATTCAATACATGACACGGTTGTTGTCGGTCTGACTGGTATACATTGAAATCATTAAAAATCAAGTGCCAAGGAATAAGATAAAACATCATGCTCTCGTTTCTTAGCAAACAAAAACTCGCCACGGTTAACATGGTAAGAATGGTGATAGCGTAAAAAGTGTATTCACATATTTATACAATTTATCAGCAGGTTCAATAGACCACAACTTCGTCTCCACAATACATATGAACCAGTAGATCCGGTCGAATTTTCTGACCCGAAGAATCGTAAAGCAGTAGTCGAAGACACACATCACATAGTGGACACGGATCGGTTGGCAAAAGGTCACCACAATTAGAAGCAAGCCAACGAGTTGGCAATCGCTTACAAGCGGCACATCGAAGCGGTCGGATATGATTTCGACCAGTCAGCATTGGGAACGATTCACGGGACTGGCAAGCCTCGCGGTCAATAATGCTTTATACAAAAAATAATGGTGGGTTGAAAAGCGATAGGGACTGGATGTTGACAAACAAAAGATTGCTGTAAAAATTTACGGGAGCTGCAACATGATAACAAGCTGCTTCCAAGCAAACAGACAGAATTACATTCAACAATGCTTTCAATCAATCTTAAACATGAGATATGCACTAACTATGTTACTTCACTGTGTAAAAGTATACCACCAGAATACTATGAAACTGTGGTGAGTAAGGGGTAACAGAGGAGCCACAGGCATGAGAACAGTCGTATGTGGACTTGTAACTGTTCCTGGTGGAAGTGGCGGGTACACCTTTAGTAAGATCGGAGGAAACATATTGATCGAGTCTGCTGTTGCGATCCGAAATGTTACGATGATTACGACTGTGACCTTTTTAGGCTAAACCATGTCAGATTAACTAACTGAGAACCAACCGGACAAAAAACCGATATGCACTGGCGAGAGTGCATATCGTATTACTGACTGCACTGGAGTGCATATTTAATGAAGCACCGTCCCGTATGCCCGAAACAGAACTGTTTTTGTACACGGAATGCTGTGGCGTTCCAAATAACAAGAGATCAGAAAGGGCATTTTTAAACAAATAACACTTCGTAGGTTCAACCACTATAGCTTTTAACAGACCCGCTATGCCCAGCAGTAACCGAGATCAGGCATCAACTTTGTGTTCACTACGTTACGGGCTAAAGTAGCGCCATACTACCAAGTTTGTCAAGTTTCTCACTTACTGGCCGGCAGATCAGAGTTTTGAGCCAGAGGTTTCAGCGGGAATCCTCCTCGCGATTGAGACTGTTCGGTCAAAAGTACTGGGCGAAATCCTTCAAGTAGACCTACTCTCAAAGCATACAAACCCAGGAAGCACTCGAAGTTATCTTCGGATCAACCGACTACTCGTTTTTAAATCTTACGCTTTATCTGCTCAACGTTCGTTTCCAAAAGTCAGGACAGCTAAAATACGTTAACGCCTTCATCATACATACGTCTCGATAATAAGCCAAACAGGCTGATCTGGTAAGCGATGTTTCCAGTTCGTAAGTATGCGCGCATTGTCTTTCCGAAGCGGGCATTTACGATACTAGCACAGGCGTTCATTCGAATTAGCCGCGCAACAATTTTACGAACTAATTTTTCTTTCATGGAGTCAGTAGTGACGCTGAAGTCAAACCTCGCATTCAAGCTAGAGTGGGGAATCGCAATTAGTTCCAGGGTGGAGTAAAGCCTTCCCGATAGGATTCCGGAGGACGACCGCTTATTAGCCGTGTTACTCCGGGAGAGATTAGGTGGTATGTTTTGTGTCCGGGCGCAACAAGCTGGCAATGGTCACCGCCTGTTACAATTACAGACGTCTCAAGAACTCTGCATATGGAGTTCTACGATTCAACACAGAATACTACGGCGCGTTACGTTTAGATTACCTTGCGTAATTCAGCCACAGACGTAAAGTGAACATATCACTGACACATGCCGGTAACATCAGACCGTCATTCGATTAAGAGTTACTATCATGACACACATAATGTTGTTGTCTCTGTTCGCTTAGTTTTACTGTCTGCTCAGAGACCATCCGCTCGGAACACAAAATGGCCTGTTTGAAGGTGGACAACGAAATCATATGAAGCGTTTGGGAAACAGTCTCTATGGCAAAACTGTTCAGATCACAGCAGCGGGGTGATCCAAACGAGCAACGGGGAGAAATCGTAACGGCTGTGCGAGTCTACCGTACAAAGGTTAGTTCTAAGAGAAAGCGGCGGGGAGGGATTTTTCCTGGGTCAACAGAGCTTATGAACGAACCTCGATTGATCCCTTGACGCCAGACACAACGACCACCGTAAGTTGAAACAGAAATTTACGAACAGTCCACGCGAGGATGGTGAGAACGTGGTGGAACCAGCCAAAACCGAAAATGTACATCTGTCAAGAGAATCAAATGTTGCTTTCTCTCGTTTGTAGTTGCACTGGGAATCGACGTGCTATTGAGACCAAATGCGGAAAACGTGATTGAAGAATTTAACGTCTAACAGGTGGAACAGTTCGACCAGTCTGCGACAGCTTAGTCGGTCGTGAGTAACTGAAATAATGCACTTAGCAATGACAAATCCGAACATCCCCAGTCGAAAATGAAAGCTTAGGTTGTTGTTGCACGACTGAGTTGCCACCGATCTCATCTTTGAAGTTACATGTAAACCGTTTTGGATTTGATAATTTCACCTACTTGGACCCCGTCGCCTCAATGACTTTCAGTATTGCCGATGAGGTGTCCATAAAGATAACGAGGGAATATACTGCCCAACAAGACCTCCATGATGTACGTTGAATATTTATTCAGCTTCGGCTGAGCACACAAGATAATTTATAATCCAAAGGTTTACACAAATCTCTGTATTTGAAATATGACAGACAGTCTAGAGTGGGTACCATAACAACAACGCTGAACTGTCAAACTCTCCAAGTAGCGGATGACATCTAGTGACAGTTAAGCATCAGTGAGAACCACTGACCTGTTGTCTTTAATGATAATGATGCTGATGGTTGCGGACTATTCAGTTAATGCTAGGCAGAATGATGAGATCTTTTAAGTTGAAATTTAATGCGGCTGGGTTGAAACCAGTTTCAATAAACAGAGCACTTCGTCATTTCGAAAAGTATCTATCAAGAACCGAACGTCATGATACTATGGCAACATCCTTTAGTCAAGCTTCTTTTCGAAATGGGCCGACTGAAAAGTCTATGGGAATGCGATAGCTGCGATCAATTGTGGGTGATGTTCAATCTATATGAAAATCCAAATCCCCTACTACTCATCATCAATGTTAAATAATTCAAATATTTCCTGATAAAAGAATAGCCGAGTGAATGCCACTGCATTAGTGGAAATTTGCTTGTTCTCTTGGATTCTGAAGTTTTATCGCACAAGCACAGCGAGCAACCGGAATCCATACACACAAAGCAACTTCAGCACTGACATTAAATATAATGCCGATGTAATGAAATTGAACTGGAGCGGTTTCTTAATTGTATGAAGTACAGTCAATCGATGATCGCGCAAAAGTTGCTGCAGACGGGATTATAGTCAAACTGGCGCCAACCAATCATAGACGGCGATCAGCGTATCCGTTTCAAACAACCGAGTTGCCAGATGCAAGGTCGTGGAACAACACAACAACAAACTGGCCAATCAAAACGTGAGGATTTCTGTCGCTTGAAAGCAGTCGTAAATACTGTTGTTCTATAAAAAGCCACTGCATTTTTCAATAAATCGAAATTGTTTAGTGCCGCCCAGAGTCCTGTTCTGATTTTTCCCGATTGAGCAGCACAGTAGGCGACAGCTGGTACCACTATTAGTTCATTTCTATGCTTCAGCACCAATAGATACATAAGGAGTATAATACAAATCAGTTGATTCTGATGGACAATATTTGGTTCTACGGCGGAGCACATACTGAATTGCGGTTGATGGACAGAAGTGGTTCTGAATCAAGATGCTAAAAGGTGTGGAATTTAAAAAACATCGTGTGTATCGAACTTTCATACATCGATAACTGAGCCATTTTAGTTATGACCAGGCACAGTAACGTTAAGAAGTGAAATCAGCCAACGGAAAAGCCACAAAATTGAGGAGTGAGTTTTCAATAACAGAAACTAGAACTAGCATAATAAAAATATAATCCTTGGGTTCTAGTCCAAAAGATGATTGAAATTCTGTCTTACACGGTGAATAGAAGTTAAGTGGCCTTTAGAACATGAAAGTGAGGGAAGAGTCTAGTAAAGGTCGTAAGTAGATATCAGGAATTGTGAAGTGTAATATAGAAAATAGATTCGTTTAGAGAAAAGGGATTACAAAATTAACAAAGAGAATGAACAACAGTGGCTGGTCAGCTAATTTTATTGACCTGCTATGTGATCCTAGCCAGTCATCAGCGAGATATCATCAAGTAGCCCAGTGTAAGCACAGAAGCATAACAGGATTTCTAATTCGAGAATTTGGTATTAATAAGAACCAATCCATATGATCCACCTCGCAGAATACGGTTCCATCACTGTCATCATCATCATCACAATATCACAAACGGGAATAGATCAATGGTTCACATTGATTTTTAATTGCCACACAACTATAAAAATGAGTGCAGGTCCTAATTAGAAGGTAAAAGAAGGGATCTACTGGCTAAAAGCTTGTTAAAACTCAAGCATGTAAAATCAAAGCAACCTAGCCGAAAGAAAAACACTTTAGAGACAAGTCAACAAAACGACAGCATTAACACGACTGAGTCCGATTAGGGGTAATCACTTCTGGTGTTTCCGACTATTCGTCATAGCCCACAGAAGAAACCCGACCCAAAGTAGCTAGCTGACTAATAACTGTCTCCACCTTTAATACCGAGCATCATTTGCTCAGTTTACTTTACGGCAATCGGTTGCAACACTGGCAAACATGGTAGACTAGTTGGTGTCGTTAAAACATACTTCAAACACTCTAATATGTGTATGTTTAAATACTGGACAATTTGCTTGACTCGCGCCACCCGATATCCGCATTCTGACTTCATCGTTGGCATCATCCGATGAGCGATAAAAACTCACATAATGATGGTCGAATATATAAACATGACTAACACCCGTCATATTAGTCACATTTTGCAACGGTAGAATAACACCATTCTCGCCCATGTTTTGGGTACCTGTCATAGAAATGCTCCTTTTCAGTCATAGTCATCTTAGATTGTTGAAGATTGTTGTGGTCTTGGCGATCAGAATAATATGTCGACCTGAGGACAGCCGTCAAATCTAAACACCGTAACTACAGTCGGTGAAGGAATAGATAAATGAGACGATGAGGGTTCTGGAGGTTTGGCTTCTGGAGTTAGTCTGAATAGAGTCAGTCAAGTGGACAACATCGAAATTAATGCTGGCAGGAAAACAATCCATCAATACGACTGCAACCGCCGTGCAAAAGTCTATACCTACGGCAGCCCGACCGAGGACAGTAGCCCTGGAGTCAGCTGAAGTTTAAAGCCAGTAACCGCTAAACAGTGCATCTGTCGTCAGTTATAACCCCAATAGTTAGAGAACCGTAAGGCAAATTTATCTGGCTCCAGTCGATGAACACCAAGGAGGGGACAATCGTACAGCAGCCGGAGTAACACCATTCAGACTAGCCTAATAAGTGATAAAACCTACCGAAACAGTCATGATGGACCAGAGCCTAATCTCCATTACGATAATGGTTAATCGCCTGCGTCAACACCTGCTAACCTTCACGCCATCTTCAGCCTAATTATCTGGCGAAGCACGCTACAACACGACCACAGACGGAAAACTGAGTTGTCATGCGACTGGTTCATCTTGGAACTGAAAATCAAGTATTTCAGTCTAGCATTATAAATTTAATTACCCCATCAGAAGTAAGCATTGCTACCGAAGCGTCGGTAACCAGGTATAGACGGCTACTTTATTTTCAGCGCGAAGAACAAATCCGAGTAAATAACAGCTGCATACGTTCACCACCTTACACATGTATAAAAGTCCAATTGTAGCGACCTGCAGATAACTTCGTTCTCTTTGCTGTACGACGTGTATAACTTCCAAGAATACTATTTCACACCGTACGTTAGATCGTAATAACGTTTGCTTGCTGTCCGCCTGATGTGCGTCATCGCGTTTGCTGGCTTCTGCGCTCCAACGGTGCAATACGCACATCTAGTTTGCTCGACAACTGGATTCTTAGTCCTTCTAGTTACTACTGTGTAACGGTACCATTGAGAGATTCACGGGACCTGTAATTGTTGCGTAACATATTAGCCCTCCCATTAATTTGTATTCGTAATGTGCGTTCGATTCCCAATAAATATACCTAGGAACCATCGAGTTAGTGTATTTATGCAGTAAACCAGCTGTCATAGTAAGGAATAGTCAAAAAGATCAGTTACACTTCTCGAAGCTCGACCAAAACCCTATACTCAATACAGCTTCCGGAAAAAGCCCACATCAATCAACATGAACAATCTAATATTTGTACATATTTCAAATATTTCATATGAAGACCGGGTCGGCTTAGCGTCGCAATCCGCTCAGACGTGTGCCGGTTTGGAAACGAGAGCTAATGTGGTAAATATTGACACCCAACCAAGCGAAAAGCATTTGTCTGTTACTTATACGGTTTACAACCCGTCCTACGTTTGGCGTTTGCTGTCCCGAAAAATAATGGGTCACATACGAAATGAATGTCACGCTGTCTGACAGTTGACAAGATTTAGCACTTAACAGTGAGATATCATGCGCCAGTTGACGAGCCAACAGAACGGGCACAAATGAGTGACACAATCAAAACGAAAACCGGTATGCCCGCGATGAACCGACGCAAAATTCGACCGTGGCCTTATGTATCGCTAAGAGTGTAAGGAAGATAGGAAAGTTGAGTTTAACAAGCAATCATCTTAAAAAAACTCTGCCTTTCTGGACATTCCGGTAGACTGAGTCAAAAATGTTTTCAGATACAAACATACACACCTTCCTGATCGAATGAATCAACATTGGCATTTAGTTCAGGCTACTATAATTCGAGCCATGAACAAGTTGGAAATCAGGAGCGATTAGTTCAAGGTAATTAAACAGCCCCAATGAACCCAACCAAAAAATGATTCAGCCAAAAAGAATTGAGACAAAATAAACAGGTCAGTCAAGTAGACACCTAACAGGCCGAATATCGTTAGTTCAACGGAGAACCATAGTTATAAAATCCGACACCAACTTGAAAAGTAACAGTCGTTTCGACTGAAAAACATTGTGAATTTGATACAAAAAGCATGGACGTTCAAACCGAATACAAGGAATCAGCGAAAAATCAACAAACTCTTGAATTATACAAAACCCGAAATGCCGTGTCATCTTAGTGAGTGGTTTAGATAAATGTGATTCTCTCGTTTTATGCCTTCAGAACTGCTCGTTATACTAGACGATGAAGGTAAAAAAACAGAAGAATGAGTACACTTTAAAGTTAGATGGTATGCAAACTGCGCCATAATTAGCGCAAAATAAATTGCCCGTACAATCGTGAATACTCATGCATGTGGCGGCTATTGGTGCGAAAGTCACTTATAACCAAAAAATAATAACGCTGGTGAAAATACATACACATAACATGTAAATAACAATGTACCACAACGAAGCAAATAACAAACTAGATAACAGTGTTTGGACTTATCTTAATCCTGACAGCACTGTAGAAATGATTGTTGTGGATCATTGATTTAACAAGTGACGGATGGCGGGATGTGACAGAGGGATGGGTTGATGTGAGAGTAATCCCTGGCTTGTAGTTCCTTTGGTGTATGAAGCTATACGAGCCTCGGAGACAAAATCTTTTCGGTGCGATCGTGTACCGTTTAGCTAGTGTCGCCGAGTCCGGGCATGATGTGTTACGTCAGTCAAGTTTCAAACCTCTCATAACGTGAACACGTGTAGGAGGGCCTAGTGACTTTTTGGTTTAACAGTATTCGTGATCAATGACAGTCCCAAACCATGAATGGGATAATGTGTGCGTGTGTGTGTGTGTGGGGAGGGTTAAAGATAGGATGGCAGATACTAGCTGTTTTGGACTAGCTGGACCTGTCAGCCGTGACGAGTGCATAATGAATGAACACGGCTCTTTGTCGAGGTCACGTTACAGTTAGGAATGTACAGTAAAAGGTTATAAAACGTCAAACCACGTTGAGGTACCGAATGCGACGTCTCAACGCGGTTATTCGTGCAGGTATGGTCAAAATGTCAATTATAAGTGTCAGATCAAGAGGATATGCACACAGACACTTCACTCATGCGGTTGGGTACGCACTATCAGGAAGCTGCACGAATTAGACAAATTTAGTTAACACTACCAAGAAACCATGCGCTGTTAAAGGTAACTGTAGCAAAATGAAAGAGACGTTATGAATATTTCTTTTGTTGCTTACTTGACATCGGAGAATATAATGACATGCTCACAATTTCCTTGGTGAACATAGTAATAAGGCTTTCCAACATGGATGACCAGATCGTTTAGGTTTACAGCATCCATTGTGGAAGATACGTATGGTCCAGAAGAGTCAAACTCTTCTTTGCTTTGAACCCATTTGAGAACCGGTCTAAAAAACATAGATTTTTGAGAAGATTGGCATACTCGCTAATACTCGTAGTCCCGGGATGCCGTAAATCATCATAAAATGTTCTTTCGATAAAAAAATACGCCGACTTGTACAGTCTTTCCGCTGGAATATGGAGCTCTGGATTGTCCAGAACATCACTACAGTCTCCAAGCCAAACCTATCAAAATGTGCATCAAGATGACAGAAGTGAACGATCAACCTACTTTATCCTGAGGACACTTGATTGCATCCTTCAGATTCGCCAATGTTTGTGAGCCTAACAAGACAATTCTTTGACTGGGAATCAAATAACGGGCCTGATACATGTATATTAACCTAATTATCATATAATTCAATAGATACCTGACCAACAATATCCAGATTTGAGAGACAGGCCGGACGATTGACGAGAACGGTAACAAAAATGTCCCTCAACAATTCTGTTGCTTCCGGAGATTCATCCACAACATTTTTGTACGACAGGTCGATCGACGGTTTCGGAACTCGTTTAGTGGTGGGCAACACTTTAGTCACTGATTCGCTAGTCTGGAGTTGTAAACAAGCCAACGTTTTCAATGGCATTAGACTCGGATCACGCTTGGGTGTGACTTTCAGTATTCCTTCAAGGGTGGTATGGTCATCATCAATAAACAGAGCATCGAGACTAAAGTGATTTACAGAAACAATAACTTAAGACAAAACCTGCAATCCTGCTGTAACTGATGCACAGTGTTTGCCTCAGAAGTTAACTTTGAAATCTCGTTGTGCGCGTGTTCGGCAGCATTACTTTGTTCCAACATAAAAAATTCCGCAGGTATTTGGTTTCCATACAATTCACCCAAATCGCCAATTCTGAAGGCCGGCGAAGGAACGCTGATATATTCCATGGATTAAGTACAACTAGCGGTACACGCTGGGTAAGGATAGGGAATAAAATAAATATACAGTGTGTTAACGCATATCCCCATTTATCAATGACGGCCTACATCAAAAAGAGCTGGTGATGGCTGAGTAGTAGTGAACGCAAGTGTACCGAAGACGATTTATATGAAAAGCAGTAGTGGGAAGACTGAAAGAAAGTCCATCAATGACACAGTCAGTATTTTGGTGTTAAAGAGAAACACGAAATTAACAAATTACCTGAAAATATAGTTTCACAACAGTCTCACTCAGGCGCACCAGAAACTGAACATTAACAAAACTTGTCAGTAAGCAGGTCAAACGTGGCATGCATTGTGCAACTTCTAGTTTCAATCACCAACTCCATCCCCAATGTAAACCGGAAAAAATAAGACTGAAATACTGTTGTACAGCCGGCCCAAGCAGGTTAACCGGACGGTAGATTGAAACAAAAGTGTAACCTCTATCTCACAAACAGAGTTTTATCCAAAGATAAGATTCAAAGCAGGACGACAAACAAATATTAAAAGCGCACGGTGAGACGAAGTGGAAGGTAGAGAAGGGGCCAAGAAAGAAGTTCAAGCAAGAAATGAATTCGAAACTTGGACTACGAAGCCCAACAGGATTATCACGCCAAGAAAGATGAAGATGAAAAAGTATCGAATGACCAAGATCCGAACTCCTGAGAGAACGTGTGGTTTGTGGATAGACGGTGGTCGTTAGTTAATACAAATGAGCAGCACTCATTCTCATGTTTAATAAAGGTTCCAGATCATGACGTAGCAACGACAGAACTATCAGCTCCGTCTCTATCGCACCATATCAAAGTCATTTGGACGGAACAGAGGTCAGTCGTCGGTGTCGAGCGGATAGAAGTGGAGTACTGATAATAAAACCAATCCCTGATATCACCTATAGACAACAAACTAATACAATTAACAAGATTACATCCACCTAGTCGAAGGCGTATGAACACTATTCGAGGGTTTGGACCATTCGGTTTGCCTGCCGTCAGTGAATCAATGTAATGAGCCACTGCGAAACAGATAACATGCTCATGATAATTTTGGTGTCAAGGGCGTCCGTCAAATTCGAGTAGCACAAATACAAACGGCTTCAAGTCTGGCCAGATGGTATCGTGGATTCGGCCACTTCACTTTGCGGGAATGGTTACTGTGGACAAGGTATCTGAAACTCAGTTACGTGTCGTAAGTCAGTGCGTTCCAGTATGCGCCACAATGTGTTCACCGATGACACCGACATTACAAATTTCGATAGGACGTTTCAGGTTGCATATACCCACATGCAGGATGTGTTGCCAACAAACCAAGAGGCTCATTTTGAGAAAATCTCAATAAACTGTCCAGCAGGTAGTGCCATTATTAGAGAAAAAGACAATTCCTAGTAGGTAGGGCGCTTTGGGAGATCATATGAGAACAGACCAAGTTAAACCTGGCTTCAATCAAAACCATGGCTGACAAATCAATGCTGACGTCAGAAGATTGCTCTGAGATTATGAACGAGTGAAAAACCGTTTGCGATTCAGTTTTCAGTGTCTTAGGCATGTACATCAATCGTAAACTGAGAAGTATATCTTAGGAATGTAACTGCTTTTTGTCTAACTGCTGTTCTATGGGTTTGCTGAAGTGGCTGTATATGACGGGGGTGAAGTCATGATCCGCATACTCCATCAGATCAAGGCCGTATATATAAGCCTGGTTGCCACATCACGAGATAGATAAGAACAAGTCTTACTTTAGAACCGTACCGCTTGGATGATATGCTTGGTGTTCGAGCGCAACGCAATGATAACACTGAAAGACTGCTGCGGACATACGCACCTCACAGTCCCCACAATTAGAGTATGGCGTTTCAATATAGGAAACAGATTATTCTATGTACCTCAGTCATTGACAAAAGTCCGTCATACATCAGGCTGCTGTGGATGGCACCAGTTTGTTAAAGACAGTCGTGCATTTTGGCATTTGAGCAGAGTATAGATGACATTTAATAGGAAGCAGTATTAAACAAGCGTTTTGGATCATGTGCACCCGGCTTGCTGTGGAAAGGTATGTTCCGAAGAAGCTGCGTAGTTGCGACAGCACTGGACGTTCGCCCTATCGACGGACGTTATAAACAAGCGTCGTTTGACTCCACCTGGCTATGAATATGACACCGACCGTCGAAAACTAAAAGGCACACTTACCAAAAACTTGCGCAAAGACCGTGGGAATCACTTTGCTAAACGATCGGAAGGGATGAAGCTAGCCGTTTAGCCGGAAATAGCAATGTGCTACTTCCTCATTATCGCGAATGCGATGATTGACAATCCTGTGTAAATGAGCTCACACGTACGTCAGATAAAACACTTGTCCGGACAAAACTACGTTGTAAAACCTGCGATAAGCACCGCTGGACTAAAGATGACGCCGAGGCCTGCAGACTCTCAGGAAGACGCATTATTTCTAATTCGAGCATATGGTCGAGTTCTGTTTTGACCTGATTCAGTCTGTCTGGGGTAAACCGGCGCGGCCGTGCTGAGACCGAAGGTCTCTTGGTACAGAAACGATATGTGGCACTGAAGGTCATTGATGGAACCTCACTCGATGCGCGAGCGAGATGTAGATTCTTAGTTAAAAGATCTACAAACCGCTTGGAAGCTTCACGTAGGATGTGCGTGTCACTGTTGTAACTGCTGTTTGTGTACCGTGTAGGCTTGGTTTGTTGCTGAAAAAATTAGATAATTGCACCTCATATCAACCAGAAGTCAAAAGTGCCAGAGAAAATCTATACCAATTACAGCGAAAGTGCAACGCAACGAAGTGGACGTCTGTCGAAGACACGGACTGATGTTAAATATAACTATAGGGATATCATTGTTGGTGTGGAGCTATAGGCTGTATAGTGTTGAAACTAACTTGAGCAGATGGAAACATGCTGGTTGGCTTGCACCCAGTATCAACTAGGAACATTGTATCAAAGTTGATATACCGAATGAAAGTCAGACGATGGACGAGGAAGCGCTTACAACAACAATCACCATCAGAAGTTAGGCTTGGAGTTTCTCTTTCTTTTGTACTCCGCAAGTGCATGAACTACTGAACCTCCTAGCTTGGTTACAAAACATTCATGGTGCCAGCATTAATCAATAATTAATTGCGGGATTCATCATCTGATAGATTTATTAGATCGGTAATCCGAGGAACGATTTGAAGCAGTATCGTCCAAATCGCATCGCTGGACTTCAACTTCTACCTTTAAGACCTCAATTTTTGCTGGATTACGGTTTGGGGAGGTGGCAGTCGTAAATCTTACACGGGAATAGAGTGCCACATATACGACGTGACATAAGCAGTAGTACAAGATCGAGTGAGTAGGATGTGAGGTCACTGTATGTGGAGACCATTAGGATGCTCATCAGTTTTTCACTCTGGCTTACAGCTGTAGCATCAGTTAGAGACGCCTAGTTTCTTGAACTCGTGAGCTCAAGACCTCATCATGTTCCAAAAGATGAAGAAGACAACCCTTCAAGCCATTTGTATAAACAGCCAGAGAGTCAACAGAGAGGAGATCGGAGAATGAAGCTTGAATTAGTCTGGCAGTCTGGGTTAGTGCTCAAGACTGCTGTCAACGATGTTGCTTCAGACGTCAAACTCATACTCTCAACAACTAAGGTTGGGACGCTGTGAACGAAGACAGATGGCTTTGAGGAAGTCTACAGGGAATCATAATACTGGGAGAAGGAAACCAAAGAGAAAAGCAAGAGTAAGTGGGCGTGCAAGGGAGAGGATCTAATGATTTAATCCACTAGAACTTTGAAGTGACCAACGCTCATGTGATTTCTCTAGGTTGCAACCACTCACCTCCGCTCATTCGCTCTGTATGCATTATAAATTGTATATACATATTGTTATATACTATATGTGTGGGACACTTTTGGAGGTCAAAATTCCCCTTGATTGACCCTGCCGCACTCTATCCCGTGAACCCATCTAACTAGACGTCCGTTATTGTTATTCACACAAACCACCTCTAAAAGTACTAATTTCTCCACCCTGTCTTCCTCAGTCATTGAACCTCACTCATCTACCCACAAACCCATTGTTGTCTGTCTCTCTCACCCTCTCCACCTCTGTGAATACGGTCTTCCTACGGGCCGCCGTGAAACTGTTGCTGACTAATCGGCTATTTAGACACACATTTGACCGATCCGATCGCATTTCGTCGGTTCGTCATTGCCTGTCGGTCGCCTGTGTTTGTACTTGTCGTGTCTTTTGGACCCTTGACGGCCTATTGCGGCCAACCATTGTACCTTATCCCACGAACGCAAACGATTTGTTCTTTGTAATTGATTATATTGTTTATGTCAATAGTACCACGATTTTCAGCGACTTGACTTGATTCTGGTATTTGGCGTTGATGGTTATACGTGCGTCACTCAACGTTCGTCGGAAGAACGTACAATATGTTTATATACATACATACAGAAAAGCACGATATAAACTCGGTGCCACTTTTCTCAGTAGTAGAAATAATTGCACGCAGCAGATGCCTGCACTTTCCTAATGACTCACCCACCAATTAACTGTTGGAGATACTTTCGTTTGCACCTTTTCGAACGTTGTGTTACACGCTTTGAGTATCGCCGAGAGTATTTGAGCTCATATTGTGCCACTTTTTTCTCTTTATTGGTTGATGACGTAGATGCCAAACCAGGTTACAGCCAATCACTTCCTATATTTTCAAGCACTGTTAAAAATAAACCATTTGTTGCAGTATTCAGTATTTTTTTTGAAGACAGGTTGTGAGTTGTCGCATGTGTCTTGTCAAGTCAGTACATTATCCTCATCACAGACAGGAATACTCCGTAGAAACATCAGGTTGAGACTGCTCCTGTTCCCACAGATTCAGCAGAAGTGCGCCAAGTCTTACTGCAAATGTGTCGTACGATTCCTCGTCCACCACATAACATAGAAGCACATTCCAACAAGTGACTACCCTGCAAAAGATGCGAGAGATTACAGGCGTCTTCTGTGCAGTGTGCTTCCTCAGAATCAATTGATGTTCACACCTCGTGTCAATGTTCCTGAGAGGAACTCCAAGTACAGTTCCGGATTCATTCCTTTTCTTAGTATTTTGCGCACCAATAGTAAACCTTCCACACACACCTGTGGCCTTGGACAAACAAAAAAAGAGAATTAGTACGTCAAAACCAATTCTTTTTATGCCACCCACGATCCTCATGGCCGTTTACTGAACTATCTCCAACTTTCGCACCTACTTCTTGGTGCAAAGACAGGTCGCCGCTACTTCATGTAGAAAAATTAGTTCGACGCGCGTGATGAGCACAACACTTATGGTTTTAAGCACAAACCTACTGAAGGACCGGTTAGTTGTTCATACACCACGCGCCGAAGTAAAAGTCCCGTTCATACTGTCTTGAGTCATGATGCAAACACGATACTCCGATAACCTGTTTCATCAGATGTCCACTCAAGTAGTGGGCACTCACTTCTTCCGTTCTCCCAATATTACTGTATATACACTTTCGGCAGTTCATTACTAAGGACCATCTAGAGGCTCACTTCATTAGACGATCCTGATTCATACATATGGAACTTTGTAAAGTTGACCACTAAAATCCATAAGGATGGCGCCTATTGGCACATTATTGGCCTCGGTTTCAATCTAATGATCTCTCGCTGGCAGTTGGTCATGAAGGATTGGTCCTACAGAACACTACGTTGGCCAGGAAGTGGCAACCACCTGTAGATGCGTCCTGGGTCGCAAATCCAGGAAACGCACTACGAACTTCCCAACAATAGCTGTGAAGCCTGCTGGTCGATAACTCATCGGCATTTTGCGATTGCCACCCATACAAAAAGGACAGGCGGCTGTTTTTCACTCCGCTCGACTTCGACTCTGTTGACAAGATACATTAAACATCCAAGCTAGTGGAGCAGACAAGACGACCACAAGCTCTTCTAGTACAAGTGGATACAAACCATCCGGGTCGGGGTTTCTGGATGTCCGCACTCCTTGGCTACCTTGCGATCTCCTCGTCGGTGAAATCTGAGATATCGGCAATCCATGAGGGAACTGGGTTTGCCTCGGTAAAGTACACCGTGTCAGAATGAGCTGCTAGGATCCCAGCTCTCGTTTCTAATACTCCAACCTCACTGACAAGTGTAGATGCCAACTCCTGCTCTCGTCCGTCCTCGCAAATAAGCATACAGTCTTACTCGGGCCGTCACTGATTGTGTTACAAACCGAACGACGGGCTCCCTGCGGTTCGTAACCTTTAGGCTATTACAGTAATTGCGAACACTTCAATGGCGTTCATATTAATAGCCGATTACCTGAAACTGACTTCACACTTGATATCGTTATCGGAAACAGACCCCGAGCTCTCGACCGAACCACAGTGGGTCTTGGCAACGACAGAGAGAGGAGCCGAACTGAAACGAAAGTTTCAACCAGCATTTACACGCAGAAACCCACTCACCTTCATCGACCATCAATGTCTGGATCACTTTTATCTATCTGATCAATGGCGTTCGCTTATCCTCGCATCTGAGTCAACGGTATTCGCCAGGTATTGCGGTCTACGCTCAGTTTTTTCCTTTCACTATTGGGTTGTATTCAATACATCGTGAAGACTGCAGTAACAGTATACTCCGGTGGTGTGAGGTGAACTAGACAGTCGTCGTCCGACTCACTCGGAGTGACTGCCAAATCCAGTATGCAGGCTTGGCAAACAAGCAACTACAAAGGCATGCCAACGTGATGGTGCAAACACAGATATTGGAAGACGATCAACATTTCTTTCACGTAAGTGTCTGCAGATCGCAAACAGTCCTAAATCTCTTACTCAATCTGTGTCGCACTGAAGTCGTCCATGACTAGACAGTGGTCACCAGCAACATGACGCTGAAACTTCTCCAGTAGCAAGGTCGGTTGCAGTCCAGGCGTACTGTAGATGAAATTCACCGTCTCATCAGACAACGTATTATCACACGCTTTCGTAGCACCCATCCGAGCTGGCGCCGTCGAAATGGCTGAGTGGGATATCCTCTCGAAGGTGCAAGAATGCCCCACATCCGCCGCGCTCATACGATCTGTCAAAACAAAGAAGAGATGGTGCCCAGGGATAACAGCTTCCGTATATGAGAGTAAGCTCTCGCGTTTTGTCTCACTGGTTGCTGCTACAGTCAACTAATGTTGACCGTTTCAATGCTTGAACCCTTCCGGTTTGTTCAGCATACTTCGAACACTGGTGCATATTACTAAAGCAGACAGTCCCATTGCGGCCATGCCACTAGGAAGAGATTACAGTAGGACCTGCACTGAAATCAACTCCTTTGGACAAACATTGTGGCACTCAGTTTAGTCACGGCCTCAGGCGAAGTATCCGAAAATCCTGAAAGAACAGATCTTGGTTACCATTGGCATAATGATCACGTAGTTTTTATAGGATGGTATTGAGACTTTTCCTGCTCTAGGTGGAAAAATCATGCAAACTGCGAGTATCTTGTACTTGAAGTTGGCGCACGAGCTGGGGCACCATTATGGCTCCTTTTCCAGATCCAAACACTTCGTTCATCAGTCGAGGGCGAGTTACCGGGTAGTTCAGAAGTTCGTCCAGTCCAAATAAAACTTTTATAATAACGCTTGCATCCATCTCCTCTTTACTTTCGAAGACTTTCTCCGGTATCTATCGGCGTTTAGCCAGGTCGTGATTTAGCCGTTCCTGTGGTTTATGTGTCTAATTCGGGAACAAAACAGCTCTCCACCGGTGGAAACGTGTATGCAGAAATAAGCGGTGGCCGTTGAACAGACGCTACCTCAATGAGGACAGGAATTGGAGGTGATTTCTGATTCAGCTGCTCTTCCACAATTACTACAACCAGCTGCTTTACTCTAACATGTTTGTTTACAAAACAACATCTTCACCTTCGCCGCACCAGCCCCAATCAGCACAAATGTTGGCAATTGAAAATTGAAGACATAGAAACCTCCTATATGTAGTTTTGTCATCAGAGAGTACTTCTACACCGACATACACTTGGAGGGAGACGTCTAGCAGTTAAACCGGTGTCTGTTGTGGGTGATTCAACCTAGTGTGTGGAGACAACAGAACTTTATGCGACCTTCTTGAGAGGGCAGTTTTACAGTAACTGAAATATACATACGAAAGGATAATCTGTCACAATAGTGGCATTCAAATATCTCAATGCACTCATTCATCATTTTGTAATATTTTCTATGGTTGCGCGGTTTCTCAACTTTCCATCCAGATTATCGTTTTGGTAACACCTGCCGCTCGCCTTCCGAAAATACAGCTGGTTCTATCCATCACGTGTCCTATTCTTTTGTGGTTAGATGACCTCCTAGATTTTAACAGATTTTGCTGAGGGAAATATTCCTGAGAAGAGAGTAAGTATGAGTAATAAAATCATAAAGAGTTACCCCATAAAACCAATACACACCATTCCCAAGTCTCAAGGGGACACACCAAATCACACACCACGTACAGCTGAAGAGCACTACTGAACAAACAGACACTCGAATTGACCAGCTGCTGAAAAAAACCAACCCAATCATCATCATCATCATCATCACAGCCATGAGCCTGACCAAAAGGTG
>LUCH01003709.1:3883-60473 GCA_013368495.1 Paragonimus heterotremus | reverse complement strand
ATGGACTGAATCCAAGTTTGTGCTCCACTAAGGACGACTGTTCTGAATGAGGCTGCACTACCTACATCCAATGACTATGTGGCCTAGCCAAGAACAAGTCTGATTCGGACTATGAGGGCATCAAGTATAGTTGTGACGCGCATGATGCCTTAAATTACTACCAATTGAAAAAGGTCTATACTCAGCGCACAGTTACAATGACAGCCCAACCCTGCCATCTAAACAAGACCGGGAGTAAGCAGACACAATGGAAATAGCTCTGAAAATTTGGTGTCCAGTGCTTGCCTTACCCGAACCTGTCATGTGAACGACACGGAGTCTACCACAGATGAGAAGCCTATCTGCCAATGTGGCTTCGACTGTTGTGCTACAGATGATGTCTAATACAGCACGATCGGTGAGGACGGCTGTGGAGTCATCCAACATGTACAACCAGCATCAAATGAACAGTGCGACTACTGTCTTGGATTCTAGTCCTTGAAATGCAGTAGACGTCTACAATTAACGACTCAGACGTCCAAGCTAGAGCGGCCTGTTGACCCATATGTTTCACAGTGCGATCGCTGGTAAAATCTATGTTAATTGGTATTCTAGGCCTAAGATGGATGGTAAGAGATGAGATGCACAGGAATAGTGTGACCATGATTAGATAGGTGTGGAATAATTGTGGAGTGATTGCAGAAAATAGGGGGTTGAGAGAGGTTCGAGAGCGAAACTGGATAGAACAGGATGGAGGAACACCAGTAGCGTGATTTCACTTATTTACCTGTTGCATGCCACAGAGTTTATACTGCGAGGGGGCCGATACAGTATGGGATTGGAGATGTGAATATTCGTAATAATCGGAACCTACGGGTTTTAGCGCATGGTATAGTTTAAGCACAAGAATATGTGTACAGGGACTTTGCTACTAAACCGAAATCTGTTGCGCATGGAACGAGCACGACCCATATTCGCATTATGACTCTCAATCATAAAAAATATCTAGCTCCATTAGCAATAAACTCAGTATTGCACATTGTACTGCGTAGGTTCAGCGCAACCATTAATAAGTACTGTCAGGTGCCACATCCAAAAAACGGTCCACCCTACATAACATTTGGGACCAGCTGAACAACAGATATGTACCAAATCGCGTTAATATGCAACAAAATGAAGTATGGTCAAAGTCTACAACGAATCCAAACCTAGTTGCACATTTGAAGAAACAGCGTATCTCAAGAGCATAACTCAAACTTCAGCAGACAAGTGGTGACGAGTGTGTTTACTAGACATTGTGCACACTGTGATCAAACAGTCAGCGGAAAATACTGCTAGGCGTTTACTGAGCTATGAAGAAACATTTGAGCGCAATTGAAAACTGAATCAAGAGTCATCAAGTAGCATAACAACGTTCAGGTACCCTAAACTGAAATAGTGCCTCTGTCATTTATGAAAATAAATAACAATTTTCAATGTTGTGAGGAATTTGGTAGGTGCAAACTGAACATCATTAATAAGTGGTCGCGACCTTTGCAACCGGATAGTTTATGAGACCCTGTTGCGAAAATTCTGAACTTCGGCTAGATTCGAACTAGTGACAGACACGGAATGCCCGATGCGTGGCAAATGTTCTATGGGCTGAGCTACGAAGCAGCGTCGGAAGATCAACAATTCCACAACCCGAAAAATTGTTTAGATAACCCGTTCCCAGAAGCACTAGATTTAATGTTCAATCTTGTTAGAGTTTGCCGGAAGTGCACACCACTGCCTCGATTGGAATTGCAATTCACTGAGGCATTTCAGTTAAATAATAGTAAACATTAAGTGCGTGAGTAATCGGGCAACCTGGAGGGGGCGAATGCGGTGGTGTGTTTGGGTGTGATTAATTCAACAATTGTGCAGTGGCCAACGCATGTTCATCATAGAAACCTGAATCGCAATGTGAATCCTGCTAATTGGCTTAGCACGGGCGGAACTAGAATCCAATGTTCCTTGAAAGGGGTTGACTAAAGTCTCACTTTATAGGAAAACTGTAATCAGTGGTGTTCAAACTTACGTGTTTAACTTATACCGATCATTTCCAACACAATGTGCTTGGAAACTAGCATACGACGTTTCACGTTTCGGATCAGCTTCTACTCCTCACTTGGCTGTACTAACCGCCTAATCTCACCTCTCCATAGTGTTCATGATGATTCTCAAGTGAGATCAAAGCAATGCGGACATCAAAAACCGGCTGGTACAAACCATCGGCGTTCTGGTTTCGGTTGATCATACACACGCATACGTACAACAGGTGTATTCAATCATAAAGAGGTTTAGAAATAATGGTAGCGTGTGCACTACGTCATATATCCCCCATTCTCTCCAACGTACGCATATGGCGGTACACTGAATCTTTACAAACCTGTATCACGATATTTAAACCAAGACCAGTGGATGGCATTGAGTCTACTTTATGGCAGAAAGCTAACACCTTCACTTACTATTGTTTTGAACAGCTTTACGCGCATATTTGAAACGTATACACCACGCCTCAAGACAGTGCGGGACTGCCAACTGAAATATATGATACTGTCTTGGCGTTCACGTTAGTAATTGCACCTGTTATCATATGTTGGTGCATTCTGTGTGAGATTACGGAAATGCTTCATTATTTCGTCTGGAAACCGTGTTTCGGTGCATTTCTCAACCCAGGAGCGCGTGCACTGAGTGCTAACCATAGCACTTTATAGGACCTAGATCAGGCCAAGTTAGCTACAACAGACGGTTTTGTAACTCATTGTTTGTGCTTCTGCAGTCCAAATCAGATTGTCTCCACGGTTTGAACATGCCCTCCCAATCCGTATCGCTTGTCCCCACCTCTCAGTCAGCATTTTTAGGCTGGGCACGTTAGTAACTAACTTCGACACCATTTGGAACAAAAAATGAGTTCACGCAAGCAGGCAATAGTGTCCGCAAATCATAAGCTAAATTAGCCGCCTATCGGAATGCAGGAGAGTGAATTATTGGGACAGATTGTTGTCACAAAGATATGAGAATATAAATCAACAATAAGAAAGTGGATCGATCACTACAAGAACTCAGTGATAATAAACGTCCGATTGAAAGTATCGGCATAAGACGGACGCTCATAAGAAAAGATACATAGCTGCTGTGAACAACAACATGACAAACTGTGTCAGTTCTCGATCCCATACGAAAACTACCAACGAGGGAATGGTAATGGTGTAAGACACAGAGAGCTTAAGTTTGCATTCCTGCTGAACATGGTCTGTAAAAAGTTTCCAGTTGAACGTTTTAGAAGTGAACCGGTCAACTCGGACTGCTACCCAGTTCATCAAGCTTGAAAGAAGCGTTGATAAAGTTATGCAATATTCAGTTGAGTAAATTGCCTCATGAGAAATAGGACGACTGTTCCAAGTTTCTGTCTTTACTCCAAATATGGAGCACGCTATGAGAATAAATATGATCAAATTCGAGGACAGAGAGTACTGACTCACTTTACATATGTGATGTACGCTACCCACCAGAAAAGTCCAATTTCGTTCAGTAAAATGACACATTGAACTCAACACGACATTTCATAGTTCTCCGTTCAATATTTACCCGTCCGGAGTTGACTGCGCTTATCTTCATGTTGATCACAAGGACGGATGTGAACCCAGCGTCAAAACTGGGACCCCAATGTCAATGACAAGATAGACGGTTCGGGAGTCAGTACCACACATTCCGACGATTTCCTACGTTCCCTGTTTTGTCACAATGCTATTGATAGCGATGAGGTAAACGTATATTTCCAAAGAATACCAACAATGTGTAGTGCAAATAATGGTTGGGATACAACCGGATCGTGAAAGAAGAACATGTATTGGAACTGTGGCACTTAGCCAAGAAAGTATACCATTTGTGAATCACTTCGTTGTGCGTTCTCTAGCACATTAATAATATGTTCTATCCACTTTCGTGATAATTCCTGTTGGAAGTTATCAGTAATCATCTGAAATAGGCTATCAGTAATCATGGTATCTTTGATTCTACATAACTTTCCAGGTTGTCCGAACCGGATGATGAAACAACAAGCAAAATATGTGATGAACGGCTTTGTATTCTACCGCCTATTCTATCAAAAGAAGTGCCATAGACTATTCTGGGCCTGAATAATGCCAATCACCAAAGGTCAATCTAGAATGCTCATCATCATACACTCATCATACACACTCGATCGTCAAAACCGAGCCGAAAAAATTCCATTATCCTTGAGGTAAGTAAGTTTATTTATTTTGGGTGTTGCGGACTGTTGCTTCACTCTGGCTGTTTGATGCATGTATCTAGAAAAGAGATCAATGTTATCAAGGGGTTCACAGTAACGAACTGTCCCATTCGAGAAGCTGGGCATATTTTAGTCCGCAATCATGTCTCACATAAAATCACATATCTTTCTCTTTAGAATCAATGATAATACGTCAGCGATCGCTACTAATGCTTAGTTGCAGTGTCACAACAAAAACGGCTAGTTTGTCTGAAGGCAAAAGTGGTGACATGGGCAGGACACAAGTCACTATAACTCTTTTCTAAACAAGGCAGTCTACATTAAGCACATAACTGTAAAACGGTATCCACACAGCTTCGTGCTATATACCGCGTGAATCACGGAGACCAAAACCTGGATACGTCGCAGCAATTACAGGTTGGAAGTAAGATAATGTTGCAAATGTAACTATAGTCCTCTTAAGCATGTGTGAGTCCGTGAGTGGCTAATTAAACCGGCCCGGGTGTTAAGTCGTAGCGGGTGGTGGGACAAAAAACAAGTTACAGTGTTCTGCAAGCATTGATTACACAGAAACGCAAAAAAAAAACACTGTAAACGTTTTACGGAATTGCCGCACTTTTGCGTGAATGTGGTGGTTGAAAGTTCACTCACTCAGACTGAATAGAACAACCTTCTGTTGTTGATGTTTACGTCTTGATAAAGATCGTTTAAGTTGTCGCTGTCGAATATCGGTCATTCATCACTGAACTCTACACAGTTTCATGCTGACCAACGAAGACCGTAAATTACGTGTCCACTTCACATCCAATCCGGTTTTGTGCCCACGACTAAAAGATAAAGTGCCTGTTTCTGCAACCTCATTTTGTGTATACTCATTCACTTGTTTCTGTGGGACCAGTTATGTAGGCCGCACGACCAGACGTTTATCTGAACGG
The DNA here is from genome assembly GCA_013368495.1 of Paragonimus heterotremus. NCBI lineage: Eukaryota > Metazoa > Platyhelminthes > Trematoda > Plagiorchiida > Troglotrematidae > Paragonimus > Paragonimus heterotremus. The sequence continues at coordinate 55,283 of LUCH01003709.1, read as the reverse complement.
GTCCGGGAACACCATCAAGCTTGGCTGAACAGCGGAATAACGAAATCTATCAACAGTGCCATACTATCGCACCTGGTGGATTCGAATCACTCTGTCAATGTGACGGACGCATTTCGCCCAATCTACTCGGTTAAAGCCACCCAGTCAAGGGCAGTGAAGCGTAGGATTCTGTCCACAGCTGAAGCTATTGGAATTCGCCTGTACGACCCACCCAGAAACGTTTTGTTCAGGCGTTGGATCTGCCATGGCCAACCCCACACTCTGTTAGCCTGTCAAGACCCACGGTTCAAGTGGGTACCTGATGCAGTGTGACACTGAATTGATTGACCTTATTAACCACCCGTTCCCTGTTTACTCCCTTTATGATTCCCTTGTAAAATTCGTGATATAAATGTGATGTATTTAGCCTGATGATGAATCACTGAAAACGAGCTTGTTCGCTACACAGTATTTTTAAAGACCGTACAGTTTTATAATCTACCAAAGCGTGCAAGAGGGACACATCTATGGTCCGGATAGCAAAATCCTACGACAAATGTACTCAGGTGCTTAAGACATTAGGAAAATAAGATAGATCATAATGGGGTCGTTGGTATTGGACACCCAATGAAAGCCATGTTGTTACCAAAAAGTTTCGTTGTGTGTTTGCTCAGGCCCTCTTTCGTGACATCAACGATCGTTTAACACACACGTCGGTTTCCTGAATCCATCCATATCAAAGAGAAGATATGAACAAGTATGGTTCTAATGCTTGCCAACAGAAAACGAAGAAAAACGAGCGGATTAGGCTTCTAAAGAGGGTTATTAACTCTGTATCTATGATCGAGAAGAAAAACGATTGTTTACGACGTAATTTCATGCCAACTACGTCGCCCATTTCTTGTTCAACTGATTACAGTCTTTAGAATATGATGTACAGGAAGCGAAGCGGGAAGGGACATAGAGACTCATGTCAAAATCGAGAAAACAGAAAAGCACCGTTAATCAAGGACATTAAGGCTATTGAGAACTAGAAGCGATAGTCTATGCGTAAACACTCGGTGAGACTCACATGGACGATTAACCTGAGTGGCCATACTGTGCCCATGAGTAGTATATGAGTCATAGATCAACAGATTGTTAGTCAGGACGAAATGACAACACAAAAGTCCGTTAAATAAGTTTTATACCTGCGCTCAGTATAGAGTGATAAACTCCAGACAGAAGTTCCCATAGGAAATCAATCCATCAGCATTGACAGCAATGTAACAACGATTGATATCATCATGTCTGACGGTATCCATGCCCGAATTCAATTGTCATAGTGGCAGAAATCAAAGGACTATTGTGCATATGACGCTGCGAGTATCATGTGTTACACTACGTGTGGTTTCACTTTCATCCTCTTTCACACACTGTAACTAAAGTAACTACCTGAGACTAAGTGAGTATAGGCATTTATTGTTCAACTGGCTAATGTCTGCTAGCCAGATGATGAGTTAGTGTAAAATTAAAACCTTTATCTTTCGAAAACAAAAACAGATAGACTCTCTAATGATAAGAAATGACCAGGTAGAAGACGAAATCAATAAAAATATCGGACAGGTAGAAGCAGAAGACAAGGTGTGAAGGGAGATCAAATGTGAGAGTAGAAGCCAGTACATTAAAAAAACATAGTTAGGACTAAAAAAACAGACAAAATCGGAGGGGGGTACATACTACGAAGTTGGGAAAGGTAGCTAGTCATCATGACCTACATTCACGAAGTAGGGGCCAATGGAATGCCAAACCGCCACACAATTATGAGAAAGCCAAAGTTAAGCAGTAAAGGAGATAAGGACGATAGTGAGGTCATAAAACATATGAAACTGAATTCAAATAATCAGTAGAGAACCTCCTCCACACTCCTAACAAGCAATTTGCACTATCAACATTGTTGTTAATGATAGAATATGGGGACATTTCTCATCACCGCTGTCGAAATTGACTTAGATAACCAGGGTCCACATGATTAATAAGTATGTTCCAGTATATTATATTGACGACAGAGTAAGGCAACAAGGTTATACATGTATGACAGAAATACCACAACAATACTATGTATAGAGGTTACGAAGCAACAATGAAGTGAGTAACAAATGTATGTATAAATAAGCACAACGAAATTAACCTGCATGTCTGAGCCGATAATGGCCACTTCAACCATGAGCCAAAGTAGCAGACGCGCCGGACGAGGATACTGATCATAACAAACTTCGGCCAGATGTTTACCGCTAACAACGCCCAATCGGATGGCCAAGCGTTGCATGAACAATCCGACCAGTGTGGCCGTGAACAGAAGCCAAAGAAGCTAGGTACATGCAAAGAGATACAAAACACACTTGTGCATATCAGAGAGTCAGAATTCTAAATGCTGACAAAGAAAGGCAACTATGGTCACTAGGTAAAAATAGAAATATAAATTACGATATACAAATAGACTAGACGGTAGCAGTTGAACGGACAGTAAACTATACAACAGGAGGATCTCTGATTTGGTTGACGCCAGCAAGCAAATGCGTTGCTGTGTTCAACTTTTGGGAGAAACCTGCAGATTTCCACCCCGTAGGATACTAACCAATTTTGCTTAAGTTGAATGATATATGCAAACAAGGAGTTTTTGTTGGCTTGTATTCGAGACTTGGGATCACAACCCGACATTTCTTTCGATGCCAGAAATACAATCATACTTAGAGAAGATAAACATTCGCAGACTTTCAGACATTTGAACAACCTTCGTCTCGGCTAGCAAAGCCCCGACTACTGAGACAGACAAGACGATGGTGTCAGATCATCTTGAGGAAGATTAGTTGAACAGTGCAAGCCTAAACAAGGAATTCAACTTCACATCTAACAACTGCATTCGGCACGTCAGAGACTGTTGTGACTGTCATAGCCGCAAGGTTAAAGAACGGTAGCTGCTGATTGACATCAGCAATATTTTTCGAAGGAGATTAGTCAGAAAGTTTATTTGGTTGTAAAAACCGAGATCAAATGTAAGTGATATTCAACTTGACATTTGGGTGTTTCAACAAACTTAATTCCAACATACAGAGTTTTAAGCAAATTGCAGGTGATACTGTTGAGAGTATAGTCTCTTCGACAAAGATCTGCTACGGTTAGAATGCTAAATCTATGCAACTTCAAAGCTCAATATGAAGTTGGAAAATAGCTCTGGAAGATCATCAGTCGCATTTGAATGTATTTTTAAAGAACACTTCAAAAACATCGGTATCAGACAGTGAGATATGTCATAAATCGATGACGTCCAAGATGAGAGTCGAGTCAAAAATTCATTTTACGTGAAGGTTTCATATTTTAAAGATAGTGCCGCAGCATTTCAAGAAAGATTATCGGGTTTCAGAGAGAACCACATTAAAAACATGAATTCTGTTCTATGTCTATGTATGTTGTATGAGAAATCGACTCTTAGCAACGAAGCAGAATATCCTTTACTACTGGTTTCTACAAAATACCATGTGCAGCAAGATTTGGAGTCTCCTGACGATCAGAACCAAATCAATAAATAAACATCATATTCAGCGTGATCTACGTGGGGTCTATGACAGCAACAGGAAACTGCGATTTGAAGAATAAAAGACGAAACTAAAGTACAGCGGAGACCATCATGAGGCATGAAAGATGGGTGGAAATAAAAGCATCTTTGTGCAAACATTTTACTTGTAATCAAGCGTTTTGATAACATCGGTGGTGCAAAAGTGCAAGGAACCTGCAATGAATATGTAATATTAAAATACACGCTGGAGATATGTTTGTACCGTACGACATTCTACCTCCAGCCCCTTTATGCACAAAACTTGTCGGCAAAAGTTCATCCGAAAGTGTACATTGCCAGGCAAAGATATTGGTCGTCACTGTAATCATGACATCAAACACTGTCGAAGAACTTGCCCAAAATTAAGTCCCTCATTTTCGATGCGTTCACCGATTGGTCACCTGGCAGATGTTCCTCTCGTGTTCGACGAGGCAACTAGACCGTTGTATACTCTTTCCACTTAATTACAAAATTGTAAACGGTGGATTATGGGCTTGAATCGCGTGGTTTTAGAAGCTGTTCGATGGGTCCATCGCAGTCGACCTAATGCTGTGGACAAATATGGTACCACCAGGAGCAAACTTGTTTCGTATAATGGACTGATACATCATCCTGCAAGAAGTAAGTTGGACTTCGTTGTTCAGTATTTGATCCCAAAAAAAAATCCCGAAAGTGGTTGGGATTAAACAAAAAGTATGATTCTAACAGCAGACCAAACAGGGACTTTTGAAGTTTAGCTATGATACATGAGTAATGCGGTGTGAAACTTAAACTTAATAATAAGACAGACGCAACCCGATCACAGAAGGTCCAGTCGGTGTGGTATGAGATTAGTTTGAGTGAACTCTTGAGTAGCCTGATTTAACACCCTCAGGTGTCCTCTTGTGAAATAAACTGGAGCTCGTAATCCAGAGTTCCCAACTACATTCTGGCATCGAAATGAAGGAGAACATAACAATGGCCTCGTGAAATATCCTCATGGAACATTCTAGAAGTGTCCTACAGAGTACGATTGACAACGCAGTAAATGCACTGAAACTAGCTGGCGGAATTTCAGGTAATTTTTCTAACGGTATTGTCTAGGTCACAGCACAAAATAGCTGTTTTTGAGGACCAACTTCTTACCATAATTTATACATTTAACAACTTGGTTCAGTGAACAGGAACGAATTCAAAAACACATCAAATATGAAGGCAGAATTCCGAAATAAAAATTTAATTCCGCCAAAAAATGACCAATCAGATTTAACAACTTGTTTCCTTAAGTTATTAAAGCTGGACTAACTTGGCTAGGTTACCGGAGACAACATGACATGAAACGGTCGTCTGAAAATAATCTCGTCAGTGGGTCAGTCTTAGGACAAGCAGAGGGCCGGACACAACGTAGTCGCTACAGGACAGTGCAGTATACAGTGTTCAACGGACCTCGAACTCAATGGAGTCCGTAGATCAGTGCCGATGTTAAGAGCACTAACTGAAATTGTGCAGAAACCTAGTATGGGTTTGACGATCAAAATTCGCTGAAAACACACGATCAGTTTCGTAGCTGTTGCCAGCCATGTATACCCAGTGAACTTCAACCACAAATCTCACTATGGAGGCTTGAAGCAAACTGAGTTTCTGCACAGCTTCAGTTAGTGCTCTTAGCACCGGCATTGATCTACGGACTCCGTCGAGTCCGAGATAAACGGCACAACTAACCCGCAAACCAGTCAATATCTAAAACCTTCCGCATTTGCCGTCTCTACAGTAAAATGTATGATCGAAGCTCACGGGGTACGCATACTTGCTGAGTGGCAACAACCACGAGACCGGTCGTGTACTTCCGGTGAGTCTCGATCACTAAACACATACTACCTGCCTAACTAAACCAAGTAACCACGATCAGCAGGACTCCTCATCAGACAGTTCAGAACCCAGTGTGACACGTTTATCCACCATCTCCCGCTACAGCAGAGTCACCGTCTAATTAGCATTAGCTGAGGTATAGTGAATATTAGAAAACAATTCTCACAGTCACTGAGGGTCTGTCCAGTATGTTCACTGTTAAATTGCAGGTGTGCCCTCGTCACCAAGATGGTGACATAATGGCTGTTCACGTATGCGCACACTCATGACACTCAAGTACCAATCACACTACCTACAGCCTGCAAACCACATGACGGACCTCGTGGTCAGCCAGACAAACAAATGAGCAGATGGTAAGTCATGCATGCTGTGAAGGCAAAGTATCGATCCAAACAAATGACGGGGTCACTGTGACGATAGATAAACGATAAAACGGTCACACAATCGATCGTGCTCAGTTGTACGGTCGGTTAGGGTGAACAAGCCCCACCAAATACCCTACGACTGCACTCAACCAGCCCTCACATTCGCACCACTAGGATTCGGCTACTGCATGGATGTTTAATCTGGAAAAGTTGTTTTTTAAACAAAGCAACTCCTGTTTGAGTCATGCAATAACAGTCAACAGAGAGTTATAAACAGAACAGTTAGACGGCCTGTTGTGGCCGATTTTATGAGTTAACGAATTCAGACGGCGCGATTGGTCGATGGGACTTTCCAGCCAGCCCCCTTCGAAAACGCGCTAGGGATTCGAACCCCGTTCTTGTTAGAGCTCAGTAATAGTATACATTCTTCCCGCGACCGAGAGTTGAACTCCTATTCACCATGTGTGAAATCTGGTCTTTTTGTTTTCTCTGCTGTTTGATTTTGCTTGTCAATGTTGGTATGGAAAAAACGGTTTCTTGTATGCCTTAGCAATGTGCCTTCCATCTGATCGCCTCAACCAAATACAGACAAAGCCAATAAAACACGGTATGAAACCCCGATCGTATGCAACGAAACTGTCTATAGAGAAACGGCGATCGGTATGGAAATTATTGTACGCCCTCAGCAATAGGACGGATAGCGAGTTACAGCCTCGATGGGGAGAAATTAGAAAACTGTCAGAGTTGTCATCAGAAACACATTACGGTGAACAAGCTTGTTTTCAGTGATTCATCATCATTCATTCGTAAAAGTCATGAGACTGACTAGAAGTCACAATGGCTGACACGAAATATTTAAGAGAATACGAAAACAAGGAGAGAAGGAATGAGGTAAGGATACATAGATGGACTAGAAAAGTAACGGATGCAGGCACGCCAATAAGTGTGACACGCTGTCGTCTTGGATACCGTCATTACCCATAGTTCTGTGTTCACTAAGTGCCAAAACGGGCTGTCAACAACGTTGTCGGTTAGCTACCCTGTGATTTTACTCACCTGCTCGTGGTCTCAACAAATAACGTCCGGTGTGGTAAAAACTTGGATGGCATGTGGAATACGCGACCCAGTCAGCTCAGATTAGGCAGCGTGGTCAAGCGACCAACTAGTTGAGTATCCAAGATTTTCTGGGATGCACTGGCGAAAGGTCACAGTGCTCACGCGATCAGCTCACTTGGTGAGGACTAATCGCCGGTCAAACACAGTTACGTCACACCTCCACTGCTACTTGACACTGATTTGTCAGAAATTATACCTAAACCACTTCTGTATTGCCTTGGAGCAATGTAATGCGTGTTAAGTCTTTAGTCTGACGATGACCCCCTCAAAACGGGCGTGTTCGGAACACGATAGCTTTCAAACCGAAAAACATAGACTGGGAGATGTTAAGTACTTTCGGGCATTTTCATCAACCGCACAGCTAAAAATGTTTTAACTTTGAAATCAATCAAGGCAAGGTCAAATCAGATTCGCGCGTAAGCGTTAGGCAGTAATCGGTTAGCACGATGCGAAGTGGTTGTATAAATCGAAGCCGTCAGAAAGTTGTGTACAAGGACACAGGCACGAGGCTGACTCATCAGTCGCCTAATGCAGGTCACCTCTTACTGGGTCCACAGTTTCGCTTGATATTTCGATCTCATCAAAAACTGCCACTGTCAATCATCATGGGCAATGACTGACCACTATGTAGGGCATATTGTCAGTATGGTGATAAACAAGTAGATGCAAGATCTTGAATGTTACGATCAAATTGGTTTTGATTGTGACTGACTTAAAAATTTGGTTAATTTGCAGGTTACGCGAACGATAAGAGCGAACAAAACGACTGGGCGATCTTACAACCTACACCTTCAGAATTTTATGACAGAACCTGAATGACTGGTGTCGATTATCAGTGCACAAAATCCGGGTGTCCTGCTATCACACTCAAAGTTGAAGAGAAAACGAGCACGGTGGTTTGAAGTGCTCCGCTGGCACGGACCGAAAAGGTTTGTAAGGTAAGCCCAGAACTAAACAAACGCCCATCTCGATTCAAGGCAAGTTTATTACTACGACTTGGCGCGAGTTCATTGTCCGGATCCTAGACCGCATTCTTCCGCTAACCATTTCTTAGATCTATAGAATTTACAATTAGATTAGACTGTACTTCGAACCCAGCGTAAACAATTTACACGCAGAGAACCTTCACCAACGCGTGTCAGTGTCGACATCGGAAGAAAGATAGATTCAACGACAAACTAGTACTGAATGGGGCTGAATGAATTGTCAAAAGATTGAACCGTCGTAAAGCTGTACATGGCCTGAAGAGACTTGATAGAGGTTAAGTAACTATGAGCGTTCACCGGAAAATCACTGTCTAAAAAAATATTCGACAAAGAAGAAGGACGACTGCTGACAAGACAAACAGACTTGCACCGTACACATTGTGTCGGTTCTCAACCTCCACACATTAATCTGGACAGCGAGTGAGTGGTAATGGCCTAAGATACAAGGGACAATATAGTTCCATGTAGAGTGAGAATGAGTAAAGCATTTAAGAAACAGCTACAAAGCGAACCCATCTATGCCTGACTGGTTCGCTGGATCCAACCCCTATTGAATATAGGATTGTTTGAGACTTTTGAAAAGTTAAAAAACTAGCGCTGCTACCCAATTCGAAAAGACTCACAATCGATCTGACAACGACATGGAACGAAATACTGTTTTCCTTTGTTGATTTTCTGACTGAAAACAAGTCATAAAGAGTTTATGAGATGGCAACAGTGAAATGTGATGTACTGTGTGTAGGCTGTACTAACACATTGGTTCATTACAAGTATGGTGATCGCTTTGTCTTGTTTGTCCCTTTTAGTGTATGCTCAAAATGTGGGAATGGAAGAAAGAGGGCGCAAACATAAACTGGATCTGACTGTTGGAGGGATGCTGTTACGGTCGTATCACTTTTGCTTTAGATTGCCTTCACTTTTAAGTAAATATGCTGGCTGGAAATCCACTCGTTCATAAGGAGTACAGTGAGTTATTCTTATCTGAGTCTTGGTTGTCATCGCTTATATAACCTTTAGTGAATATCGGCCATTCATTCGGTCACCACTTCTTAGCGGAAAAAACATAATTTCAAAGCGCTTGGCATATTGACCGACGAAGACCAAACAACGTATTAATCAATTTGGATGGAGCAACAGGCGGACCTATCAATGATTTCGATAACGAAACCTCAGAACAACTGTACTAATGCATTTGAGACATAATGAAACAATGGCATAACATAAGTGAATAGCCGGCAGCGGACGCTCGCTAAAAACCACACCACGAGAGCGCAGGAATGTTGTGAAACATTTCTTGTTTATATCGACTCTCCAACAAAAATGCGGGTATCTCACAAAAACCTGCATATAGAGGATAAAATTAAAAGAGTACGACACAATCGCTCCCATTTAAATTGGAAAATGTGACAGTGGCCAGCCCACACGTGACCTTGTATGTTAGACGACAGCGGGCACCCGGTGCCGTACAGCCCGGAAAGTTAATTACAACTTAACAGTGCTGGAAGAAAGCTAGAAGTATAATCAACGAACACACACAATCAAGTACACTTAGATTGAGCTAGGCGATGATGCCTTTATATGTGTCCACAACGAATCACAGGGAAAAAGAGTCACAATTTTCACTTCAGGAAGTTGGATGATGCATTACACAGTTAGAGATTCAACAGTGAGTGATTCAGTCATAGAGACGAGGATTCAGTCCACGTGTGAGCAGCTATCCGGTCAACTGAAAGGAACGAGCTGGTCCTTCCTGACCACATTGTCAACGGTTCAAACTATAAGGAATCCTATGCAAAAATGGTTGCCTCAAATACTGTTCAGCCAGTATGACTGACTGGTGAAAGATCACAATACGATACATCCTTGTACAGGAAATTAACTGCTCCGAAAGTACTGATTATTTACCGATGACTGCTCGATCACCTGACCCTGCCGCATGACATATATAGGATCACCCTGACCCAATGAATTTCATGAATATGGAACGAAAAGTATTTTCGCATCCGAAAATGGCGTTTCGAGGAAGTGGCGACAAATAAAAGTAGAGCACATTGTGGAGCTTGTTAACAGTATCTTCGTAAAATGGTAATCAGCAAACTGATAGAGAAATCAGGGAATGGAAATTGTCCAGCACAAAACCACTTCACATTGAATTGGTTGTGCATTTCGTTCGACCGCCATTGATGGAGTGAACTGAAGCTATTGAAGAATGTGTGGGTCCGTGTGCAAATCCGCAGATCGAAAATCCATCGGTGTACCAGACACCTGGAGTCGAATGTACGTATAGAAACATATAGGGACTCTAACGCAGTAGCCAAGTAGTTTTCATACCTAGTCCGTGTCAACTGAGTGAGGTCAACAGCACTTGGTCTTTATGTCCGTGGGTGCGGTTCGGGGATTATGGTAGCTAGGGTCAACAGAATACACTATTCGAGCGACACATCATATACCACGGATATGCTTTGACAATAAACGTCTAATGTTGCCAGTGCGATGGTTAGTTAACGGAATGTATACAAAGTGACAGTTCTTACTCAACATATCAAACATATACCAGGAAAATACGAAGTTATTGTAAAAGAGGACTGGCAAATATGGCACTGAACTCCATCAGCTGAAACATGGGCGAAAACATAAATTAGAGACACAGTAGAATTCTAGTCACCAGTGACTAAGACCTAATTAACATCCTAGAAGTCTGAAACATTGAGTTCCCTCTATTCAGTTCATTAAGACGGCAAGAAGACAATCATTGCGAGATGCATGTATTTCGTTTATTCTCATCAGTCGAATACATACAACATTCAGTTATATAGGTTAAGTGCATGGCTACAAAATAGTGAAATGAACGAACATCAACATGGGAGTAATCAGGGTTCACTGCCACGGGAACGAAATTGATTGCGTCAGCACCTTTTGCCAACAAAGGGCCGGTGCGTGACGCTTGATCAGCAATGCCTCGGAGAACGCCAACAGCCTAGGGTTGCGGGTGCGCAATAGGACCATGAACGAAGTGACAGGGTCAACCACATGACCTGTTGCGATTAAGTGTTTCGCGATCGAAGACGCCGGGTTTCTGTTCGAGTGTTGGCATACTGACCCACGTTGACTCAATGTTCGCACTAGCCACTTGGGGATGTGCTCCGCCTTCCTTTGTCGTAAATTTCGGTCCGTTCTGCCAGTGTATGAGTCACCGCAACTGCAAGTGAACTGGTAGATAATATGAGAGGCAGAGTTTTCCGAGAAAGAACGATCGGGGCAATGGAGACTGATCCTGCGGGCGGAAAGCAACAAGCGCAATTCCGTTGCGGGATATGTGCGATCAATGGCTGATTTAAACTTTCGACTTACATCGGTAATATTGTGGTCACCTGTGTAAGGAAGGGTGATGAAAACCTGCTTCTTCGCCACTTATTGTGATTGGGAGGTAGCCACTCGTTCCTTGCAATGAATTTCAATAAATTTCGCTGGATATCCATTCGAATTGATGTTCGTTCATTTGGTCGCCATGCGCTTAACCTGTATAACTGAATGTTTTATGTATTCGACTGATGAGAATAAACGAAATGCTTGTATCTCGCAATGTATGTTTTCTTGACGCCTTAATGATCCTAGAAGTCACCATCTTCGGATGCTACTTTCTAATCTGCATATTCAACTGAGTGTTAATTAATTAAGCTGGTCGTAACGCACATCCGACTTGCGTTGATTTAATAATTCGACCGTGTATATGGCAACATTACCATATTAAGACTGATTGGATCATCACTGATAGCAAAACATTCTTGACTGACAACGACGATTAACGGTAATAATGTGGTGGATTATCAAACCGGAGGTACGGATATTTCAACACTCGGAAGAATACTTCAACGTGAGGGGAGGTGTGTCTAAAAGCCCACAGCGAGGGGATCGAGGACAACTTGGGCGCCCGGATGAGTCATCGCTCGACTGGACATGACAGGCAAAATAGGATGGACGACCAGATCGTGGGCGCGAGTATTCCAACGCTCGGTCGAATATCTCGACATGGTCGTAGAATACGGTCAAAACACACAGTCGATAAATTGCGGACAACACGGGCGACAGGACGAGCCATCGCCCAACGAGATCAGACCAAGGGATGAGGAATGGCAGACGGAAAACTCCCTGATAGAACGTGCCGATCACACACATAAATCGGACTGAAGTGCGTGGAAACCCAGGGGATTTGTTGCGGACTGGAATTCTGACTCATAAACGCGGGCGCGCGCGTAGCATGGGAACCGGTAAGTTGGACAATAAAGACTGTGCTTTATTGGACGTCTTTTCTATACGATAAGACCATCAAATGAGTAACGGGTTGATGGAATCCAATTTCTAACAGAGCTGCAAACGTTTAGCATCAAGGGGCCCACAACTTGCGAACAACTGAGTTTTTAGATGAGGCCCAAGTGTGAAAAGTCAGGACTTCGGCTGGATTCGAACCAGCGACAGAAACACCATACCTCAACGCTGCAAGCACTCTACGAGCTGAGCTACGAAGCCACGCCAGGAGCTCGAAAATTGCACATTTGTACTCGGTTACCCACCCGTCCCACTGTCTCATATGGAATCCACCAAATGATCCAAAGGATCGACTGCCCCATCAATCTGCCGAACTACTCATTAGTAACAACCGAATTGTCAGTGAAATTAAGACACCTTTCACTACCCGGCCAGAGTAACTGCATTTACTTCACAGACTACTCAGTCAAACGAAGATCATTTATGCCGGTGAACCGGACTAGTTATCATTTAATCAGACGTCGCTAAGTACAGACTCTGAATCACTAGGATTATAGTCCGGGAGATGAACGTGACCAACAGTGACCGACCAGCTTCGTAAGGCTTAGCAACTACTACGACAACCACAGATATGTGACGTTACAAACCCGTCTTTGAGCCTTAGTCGGAAATACAATTGCAACAAAAAACATGATCACGTGTGACCATACCTTGTGAAACTACATCGCCCAAGTCTAGTTAGACCACATGCTCCGGAAAGAACGACGTGGTGGTCAGACCATGATGTGGCAGTAGCAAACAAAGATACGGCGCGCAAATTCCTAGACACGTCTGAACACGTCACGAGCTGCGTAGTGTAAAATTGAGTAGAAATTGGACAATGGTGTGGAACGAAGCTTTTAAGTCGTTTTTTGTCCGCTTAGCCTAATTGTATTTTTAATTCACTGAAGTAAAGTGGTTCAAGTCCAGATCAAAATTGTTTGCGATGTGTGGGAAGACGTTACGTCTGTCACTTTCAAAACAAAGAAAACAGTTAGTGTTCGTATCTTCAGGATGTATCATTTGTCACTTGCATTGTTCACATTAACACGTTGCCAACTTTTGCATCAGTCAGTCTTCTAGAGAGATTTGTGTACAATGACAGTGGAAATGGTTGAGACAGTTGCGTAGACTTTACAGTAAGCATGACCGAAGGCCACCAATGTTCGTTCACCACTTCACCCTGGTTTGAATATCCATTACACATGATGCTAGTCCAATGTGAACAACCAAGAATACAATAAATCTATCGCAACATATGCCTCATTCTTACCCTCACTTGTGAATTCGTTTCTTGCGTAAAACATGAGTGCTTTGATGCTGAATGATCGAGTTGGGTACGAGTTCCATTAAAGTAAGTCCTATTCCTTCTCTCTCCCTTGCCCTAAAACTAGGGCTTGCCATTCTTTTTCATTCATAGCCGTATATCAACTGGGCTTTAGTGTCAACCACTGATGTAGTGTTTCCGAGGAGATTTCCAGGACAAACTCATTCAGAAACATTATCACCACTTCCTGAAAAATGGAAGGGCCTTTCGCTGGCTTTCCTGTCAGACGGTTCACTGATTCCATCGCATGCAACAATTTGATGAGCCGTAATGGAAATGTGTTAGCAAGAATTCTGATGAACTTACTCAATGCGGAAGATCAATGTCCCCGAGGAACAGCGTGAACTTTTCGTGAGCCCTGTTACGACTGACATGACATTCGTTGCTCAACAGATCCAGACGTATGGTGAACGCAATCACAGCTGTTTTATGTTTTTCGTGTATTTCATCAATGCGTTTGTTTCCGTAAGTCGTAAGACAGTGCTGACATTACCTGGTTAATTTAGATGTCCCAGGTAAGTTCGTTAAGTTGCTTGCACAAGTGGGTGTGAATGCCAAGGTAATGATGATTGTAAAATTGTCACTGGCGTAAAGCAAAGTTGTGTCCTAGACCAACCCTGTTTAGTTTGTATTTGATCACAATGCTAACAGGTACTCTCCAGAACTCCGATGACGGAAGTTGAATACCACACGGGTGGCTGTTCGCCGAATATTCAACGTTTCGACACCCTAAGTTGGCTACACAATTCGAAAATGTCTGGACTGTTGTTTGTAGATGATAGTATGTTATTTGCATGCAGTGTATAGGAAGTTCAACACTGACCACGACTTTCGCGACCGCAACATTCGAATTTGGTTTGGATATCAACACAAATAGGACGTTTTCATTCGATTAGACTTCCTCGGGCGTGAACAATGTGCCCACACCTGGAACCCACATCAATGGAGACACTGCAGACAGCTGCACAGACTTCTGCTACTTGGGTAACAGTGTGTCCAGAGATCTGCCCAGAAAGCTAGGCCATAACGCCCTTCAGTTTTTTTTTCTTTCTTCATCTTTGTTGGTGTGTTGTAAGAAGAATTTGTTTCTTGTTTTTCAACCTAATTCTGAATCCTTGTTTTTCTTCCTCATTCTATCCAGAGCGCAGTACTATGTACTCCGACAGTGAACCACTTCTTATCTTATATTTTCAACACTTTTCTTCCCAACTTAGACCATACCGCTGAAGTCCCTCTACTGTTTGCTACCGCTAGGTAAGGTTTTCACTTACATGCTATCTTACAACCTAGTTAGCCGGACTACAAAGACCTTTACTCTCATGTCTCCCAATCCTATTCCTTCGTGTTTACACTGGATGCATGGTATGTAAGTAGAAATACAAGTAGTGTAGCGCAAGTCACTTGCAGAGGGTGTCTTATGGGCCGGTGTAATTTAACTTTGCTCACTGTAATAGGCTAATTCAAAATGTATGCTACCAATCACGTATGTCAAAAGCTTCTTTCTGCGGTCTAGTTTCATTTGTGGAGTGAAACGTGCATTCAACGGCAACATTTTCGTTTGTGTTTAGAGGGATGTATAATTATTTGACATTGCTAAAGTGAATAACAGGGTGAATTAAGTAGTTGTCCAAGGGACGAAGAATGTTCTAACTCTTCAAATGCATTTGGTTTCCGGGGCCAATTACAAAATACACCTCGGGTCATATGTGCACGTGGATTAGTGTGAAGAACCGTTTCAAGTTGCACCAGAATGGTGTTCTTAGGGTTGCTGTTCTAAGTTGATGCAAACTGATACGAGTAGACAGATGTGCATACGCTTGTCAGATTGCGAATGGCCCTTTAAAAATAGACTTAACAGCTGCACACACGCGTTCAGTCATCATATTTGAGATGACTGACCTCACTTTTAGTGAGATGTTACCAAGATTACTTCTATCACGGATAAAATTAACATATTTAGTCCAGAGAGTTCACACATAACACAATGATAACAGAACAGTGTTTGTACAGACAGAGTAATTGCCTGTGGAGGGAGATGAATGGTGAAACAGGTCGAGATTGCAAGCATGTGTTCATTCTGTGATGGAGACGAGCTCTTGTAGTATGCTGACGAATTGACTGTTTTCTTAGCAAAGTTAGTGTGGTAGCTTAGACAAACAGGAAACACAACTTGTGTTTCAAGTAACGCAGTGGCAGCGTCACCGGTTCCAGCACTGATGACTTCTGACGCTTTCGCCAGCATACAGCAAAAACGTGGTTCGATGAGCCGTACGGCGACAAACAGCATGTGGTGCGCGACTAACTGTTGATTCAATTAACGGACACGACGACAGTGCTGTTATTTCACTGATGTCCTGTCTGGAAAGAACATACGTGCATTTTCAGCGATCACCTGACTCCAGCTGCAGTTAAGCAGCTGGGAAAAACAGTAACGTTGAACGAGGACGGTTTCCGTAAACGTTCTGAGTAGTTATGAGATTTTCAAGTTAACAGACAGAAGCCTACTTCCTTACCCAACTGGGTGAATTTCAATCGCTATAAGCAGACGCGCCGCACAGGTATTGCACAGATCAGCCGGAATGGACTATGAAATTTCCGAAACTCGGTTATCAGTAATGAAACGCACTAACGGACTTTGGTATCGTTTACGTGATTATTACACCCAGTCCGAATGAGGGGGTGGTAATAAGTACAGAAAACCGAGAGTCCGTAGGCACCATTCTAGTGAGTAGACCATTCCGCTGGACCAAAAGTACTCAAACACAATCAGCCTATCCCTCCTTGGAATCCCAAACGTAACGTCATCACCTCCGTCACACAACATACAGAATAGGCTGGAATCAATAATAAGTATATACATATATATGTTTGGATTCATTAGATAGAGGTACCTTCAACCAGATTCAAATCGGTGACAGCTCGTGTCAAGAATCGAAGCTCTTCTCTATTCGGTCGCCGGTTTGGTGAACATTACTCTTGATGAAAGGTTCAAATAATCGAAATGTGACTTGCTCATGCCCCGTTGTGAGCCAGGGTTACCAGTTTGAGCATAGTTCGGACTACCTCTACTTGATGTGTTTGGGCAAGGAAGGAACCGGTGCTGGAGTGTCTGTCTAAGGATGACTATCATGAGATATAGTAGCCTAACACATCACTTAATACAATTCGATACAGAGCAAATTATCAGTTCAAAGATCAATGTGACGGATGAAATTGCTGCAATCATACGAATTTAACAACATCAAACTAACAGTCACTCAGAAACAGCTTCAGATCTTCATAATCAGACATATGAAGCTTCTCTCTGACTCCCGTCCCGTTCAACTTCCCCTTACTACCTCCAGGAAAGCGACACCGCTAAACAGCTAACCCAAGGATATTGTGAACCGTAAACTGATCGGCAACACAGATGTCCTCACGATGCTGCGGATCACAGATATTAGTGAATATGACACACTTTTGCTACTCTCGAGAACGCATTAACAATGAAGCAAACTGACTGAAGCGAAAAGGCGCCTAATAAAGCACAATCTTTATTGTCCAACCCACTGGTTACTATGTTATACGCGCGCTCGCGTTTAGGAATGGGAATTCCGGTTCACAATACACCCCGGTTTCCGTCCACACGTCACGTGCACTTCAGCCCGGTTTATGTGTGATTGGCACCTTCTATTGGGGGGGCGGGGAGTTCCGCCTGCCATTTCTCGGCCGTTAGTCCGATTTCGTTGAGCGATGGCTCGTCCTGTCGCCCATGTCGTCCGCAATCTATCCGCTATCAGCTTTGACTGTAATTCACGACCGTGTCGAGATATTCCTCCGAGTGTTGGAATAACCGTGCCTTCGACCTAGTCATTCATCCCACTTTACCTGCCATGTCTCGTCCGTTGGTCCGATCTCGTTGAGCAATGGCTCGTCCGGTCGCCCGTGTTGTCCGCGCTCCGATTGCTGTGAGCTTTTGGACGTGTCATACAGCCGCGTTGAGATACTCCGCCGAGAGGTGAAATACTCGTACCTCCGGTTTGGTAATCCACTTCATGATGAGGCAAAGCAATTCACACAAACCCAGGCAAATGCAACAGATTGGTCATGGAGAGAAAGCTCGAACGCAGTCAGGTTAATTCGCAACTTGATGAACTCTAACCAAGGATAAGGCGATTAACAAAAAGTCGAGTGTAGAAATACACAGCCACCGCGGCTGTTGGAATAGATAACGATATCCATCCCGGATACGTGTCTCGTTTTAATGACCCGCATTGCCTTTCAAGTGCGTCAATGACAATTCTTTGTTACATCGTTTCGTTCTCTTCTGGCGCAATGTAATTTTCAAAATAGCTCTAGTGGTAAAAAAACTGGCGCAATCTGGCGTTTTAACTAAGGTAGTTAAAAATCATAAAACTACAGATACATGTTCAAACATTTTGTAAACAGTTTTCACTCAAAATAAACAAAATACTTTGCTGGATGTTTCAGTATCGTAAAATCGATTTGCACAATACACTGTCTGCCAGAAAAGGTGCGCTCTTCCATTCAGGCATGGTAGACAGCCACGACAAGTGCTACTCACATCTATCTTTTCAGACAATCACTTCGACGACAATATTCTCAAAGGTGTATGTCGCTACATTCAACGTGAAATGGTGGATCATACCGACATGCATCTCAACACGATACTCCAGTGTGACGTTAAAGTAATCCATCACGTGCAACACACAATGTCCCAAACGCAGTCATAGTTAAGACATGCTAAGTGATTCATTGTTTTAGAAGTCGGCTTTAGACGCACGTGACATCGACTAGAAAACAAAAGTAGTGTACTACCTATTTATGTCAAAGTGATAGACCAAAACGGAGTGCTAAATGTGAGCCTGAGTCACTGTCAACTAGGAAGCATTTTTGTGCCTCATCTGTTAGTCCTACAGTGCACCCACGTCCTTGAGAAAAATCAGTTTCAGTGAAGTACAGCAGTTTTATAGGGAACCTTTTAGCTTCACAGAACACAGCCAATGTGAGCACGACACGATCAAACAGAAACGTTAAAATACACATGTGCTGATGAGTACTAATGAGGTCACATCAAGACTGTTCATGGTAGCTACGGGTAGCAATCAGTTGGTATACAATTCTTTTCTCAAATGATATCTCTCTTCACACTGTGGTAACTCCATTCGCTTCATGTAATAGACCATATAAGAAATCCACATCCATGAGTTTGGAATGTCTCGTTCAGACACTATTTCTGTACGTGTAATGTCCCACCTAATGTATACCACTCTAAAGGAATATCTCGTCCTCAATCCTAAGGCTCGTCCACATTTGTCTCTTGGTGTTCCTCCCATCAATGACTTGTAGAGACTAGACTATCGAAATGTGCAATGGTGTGACTTGCCACCAAATCCTGCTTCCAAGTTTTGCCCTTCTGTTGTCTTGACAAGAATCGAGCGAAAGCGGACATGACACAACATAGACAGCTTAAAGTGTTGCAAACAGTTAAGACAAAACCAACGAATTTACTATTGGTGTGCTACAGTACGATTAAGTGACAACTACCAGGATGTCTAGACATGAGCAAAATCCAATTAACGGTGGTTCAAACCTAGGAAATTTACACTGGCGGAACATTATAACCACAGTACCTAAGAAAATACAACCGCTGGACTCGTTTGTTACGCTCATTCGTGTAACTTCCAGCCCACAAACAAGGGAAAATGTCTCCTTCGTGAAGACATGATACACGCTTTGCATGAGCCTATGCAATCAACATTTTTGATCAGATTTGCGAACAAATGTCACCACCGTAAACTGCTGCTCAAAAGCCCGGAGAGGCGCTGGTTTTGGGGTGGAGTTCACTGATGTAGTTCACTGATGATGCACATAAATATTTCATACATGTCCTGCGGTCAATTCGAATATACGCTGAGCATGATCCTACAAGACCGTCGTACTCTGTCCCAGGAAAAGTTAGGCAGATTTTAATTTACAAGTGTTTCGTGTGTGATTTTCAGCTTGTTCTTAAAAGAAGGTATCCAGCGCAGAAAAATTTGGTGTCTCGTGAATGTCTATTCCTGGGGAGCAAAGGACTCGGCAACAGGTGTATCAAACTGCAAACAACAGAATCGATTTGTGTCCACAACAAACAGAATCACAAGAGACCAACAGGAACATCACAGGATCCATCCCAACTGCCAGAAGTAGATAAAAAAACTGATGGACTCACCTGATATTTTGCAATCGCCCCACTCTGTAAATCCGACTCTATGTTGCCGGGGTCAAGATAAGCGATGCTCATCAGAAAACCTGGACCGGTAAAAGCCCATAGCTTTCGAAAGCTAAATCCACCGCAGGCCTAAAAAGTCAGATAAACCTCACGTTATGTAAGTGATACACATAAACATACACTTTCAGCTCTGAGCTGTCCCCATGGATACTATGACTCGAGCTGACAGCAGTCCACGAAACAGCAAATTAAATGGGTAGAAATGAACGAAAATGAACAAATAAAGTTTGACAAGTAAAACCATAATTTTCCCGATACAACCCCCCGTTGGCTGCCACATATTGCCATATGTCAGGGAGTTTTCAACCAGCGACGTGGATAGTCGAGCAGACCCCAGCCCGGTAGGTGGTATCTTCAAACACTGTTCGACGGGGCGGTCAAGACTTTCATATCCCGTGACTACATCATTGTCTGACCACACTGTGATTTCTTCCGACCGTCAGTAACCGCATTAAATAATGCGCGATAGATGGTCCATCCACATATAGGGTCCACTGTCCCACCAGCGTATATTATGCAATTTCGTTGTCCCAATTACCACCCACGAGTTTAGAGATATCCAGGTACATGTCGACAAATTGTCACAATGATCAAATGGCCAGATAAATTGATACAGGTTAACTGGTAAAGACAATGGCAACCGAATACCGAAAGAATATACGCATATTCCGCGAAAATGAACCAAAACAAGGACCCACGATGCAAGACGCATGCGTCCATTGTAAACTCTGCTCTTAATCAGCAACCGCGTGTCTTTCTGGTGTCAAAAAAAACGACGAATTGCGGATATACGACGTACACTCAACAACATCATGAACAACTCGTTAGAAACGCTAAAAATTGAGGAAATTACACTACTACACAGGTACGTAGCACCATGCGGCCTGTTAGGGACAACAAAGATTGGACGGATCCAATATTGTAACACTCTACAGTTTAGACATGCTGAGCAAGTATCACACAAAACAAACATAACTTGAGTGATTCAACGTTGTCTTAATGTCGTCTGTGGAAAAACGAGGTGAAGCGATTTCATGAGCGAACACAGTATTCATGTCTATGGTCTGAAAAACTGCAGCCAAATACTCTCGACGCTTCGGAATGTTTCCACCGAAGCATAGTGCATGACGAGATTGAACCCGGAAAGAGGAATAAAACACACTTGTTGAAATGGTTGTCCACAGAAATTTCCTTTCAACCCACAAGTGGACAAGTAAACTTAACCCGCCTAAATTTCTATACGACAGAGACAACCCCAACGAGCACGTCGACCAAATTCGAAAAAAAGCTTGAGGTTCAAAAACCTCACATCGTTGCTCGCGAAAATGAGTACCGATGCTGTACTGTATATCGCAAGCTTGGCCTTATCTGTTACCTTGGTATGGTGGTCGTGCTTGTGTGTGGTTTTCAATCGAAATGCTGTACCTACTAGAACCTCGGTTCTTTCGGGTTCAGCCACGTCAGACAGGCTAAAGGAGAGTAACCAGAAAGAAGCAGTTACACTTGCAGGCATGTATGTCGCACTACTGACTAGTGCCTAGGCAATAAGACACGATCCAATCAGTATACAACAGAACCAAGTTAATGGTTGAAGCACTGCAGCCTTCCGTAAACGGAAGAAGGGTGTCAGAGAGGGTACTCTCAAGCAACTAACACATGGATCGCTCAAGGATGCGTCATGATCACCCGGGTATTATCCTGTACGGTAGTACTCATACTGCTCCTCACAGGCATCATGTATCTTATAATACATCCACTGCGCGCATCAGTAATCGGTGTGAGACACCAATGTTTTATTCACTGCAACCCCGGACGAGCCAGCCACTCGCTGACAAACGAGGCAGGCTTTTGAGTCACTGGCTCAAGAAAATCCTGTCCCGCATGTTAAACTGCTGATTCAGATATCCTGGCGCTAATCAGAGACGCATCCAAGAACGCAACACACTGCCCGTAGGGAGGTGAGGTGTGCATATGTTGCTGTATCGATGCAACACCGGACCGTTTGAACGCCGCACCAAACTGACTGACATGGAAGAGAGCTACCATTACATCAGTGTCGCAGCTTTGAGTGAAACAAGACTTGTAAATCATGGGTGACCTTCGGCAAGCAGGTACTAGGCACACCACCTGCTGAATAGGTTACCAGACAGAAGGTACTCGGGGGGCACGGTATCTGTTCTGCTGTTTTTGGCCGCATCAATTATTTCATGACATACAACCCGCACGACATCAGCCCTCGATTCACGTCCATGCGTATCAACTCTCAGTGCTTACGATAAAACTCCTTGCCAAACCGATAATGAAAACGACCAACTCAGCTGACTACCACAGTTGATAACTGAATGACCGATGGTTTGTTCTGGGCTGCGACTCACCAACTTGGCAGAGTCCACGGACCACATGGCATTAGTGCAGTCAATGAGGATGATGACCGTATGTGCCCTGGGTGTGCGCTGCCCTCGTCCAGCACCCCACCAGCGTCCGCAAAGTGTCCAGTTTCCCATGGTCAGTCTTGACTCTGAGAATCTCGGCCACGTTCTCCAGGAACATCCAAACGTCTCCATCTTTGAACGGCTATAGACATGATATCTTCAGCTCCCCGTTCGTCATGGCATTAGTCGTTGAGATCACAAAAGACGCTTGACCTGGGTTGTTGAACACCGCACATCCGTTACAAGGTATGTGAACATGCATGCCCACCAACCCAAACACTATTTATCATGTGACGTGTATCCATATCAATGGTGGTCAAGCATCATCAGTCGCTCTTAGTTCTCAGTCTTTCCGGGGTTGAGACCAGTCCTATAGTTTCCGCACATTTCAAACAAGCCACATTACTCACAAGCGAAGTTGGATGTTATCTAATTGTATAACTTTGTCAGTATATAACTTAGCGGCAACAGAACTATGGGAGTACATGTTGCGTACCATCACGCAAGCCTTTCTGTTATCCAACAAAGGTTAAGGTATCAAGAAGGGGGTGAAGTAGGTCGAACGATTTCACGCTCGAACATGGAAGATTTTGATGAGCCCTACTTAAAAAACTATAATCCCACTACAAAATTACTGTTTAGAAGACCAACTCATTCTTTGAAGGAGATGAAAGACGCAGAAATCAACCAAAAATCAGTTTGCTACAAAAAGTTATTATACCTGTGAAACACCATCATCGATAGTTATCTTCTCTTCAAAATCAACATTCGGCTGAGGTGCGAGGCGGGCTCGGCGTCCAGACTGTGTTCTGCCGGTTAGATGTTCAACCCGCGACTGTGAATCAGTAGCGAGTAACGGTGTTGTTCCCTCTCTATCTTCGGCATCTAAGACTTTTAAAAAATCAGAAGGGCACTTACCCTGAAACAAACTCATAAGGATTTACAGGAATGAAGGATTAAAATCCAATCAAACAAGTTCCGGATAATAGTTCACAATAACCCAATTAGTAGTTTTAACACCAATCGTTGATTTGTTCACGCGAGTTTCATTATAACTAGAAAGGTTAAAAAGATAAGCTCATTATAATTCGGAAGCCAATTGTGTATTCCAAACTATAAAACATCGAAAAGGCCCATTGTGCAACACCAACATTTTTTGGCGGCCTGTCCTACATAAACCCCTACTGTCACCTTTTAGCGGAACATGTAAATGATGCCTCATAGTGATGATGCAGCACTAATGCGTACCTTCATTTGGCACCCTGTTTTGTCTGACACTGTTGTTAGCTAACGATTCAATACATTGCAAAATGCAATGGCCAGCGTTGTTCGGCAAATTAGTTAAAATACCCAAAGTCTAAACAAACGCACACCTCCCTCACTCTCTTATAAAGCACTGTGACAGCTAGAAGCAGAGGTATCAGCATTCTTTTCCCGTTAGTCTACACAATACGCAGCCTAATGAAAGTAGGGTACAACCGAAGAAATTCGCATAAGATATCCTCACAGGCAACTTGCATGAATTGACGAAAACAGCTGAAATTCAAAATGACGTAGTATTTGCGGGTCTTAAGGCTCCTAAAGTGGGAAATCACACGTAAGTGTCTTCTTTTAGTGAACAAAGAATACAGGACCTCCATCTGCTACAATTTACCGCATTTTCTGGAAAGCGGCTGTGTCCTGATCGAAACCGGTCGCAACAAAAAACGCCATAAATTCCGAAAATCAATTCTATACCTCTAAGGATCTTCAGTGGTATTTCTTTCGCTTTATCTTTCATTTTTACGTCACAAAAACAATGACATATTAAGACATGTTAGCTGGATACCGCCAAACAGCTTAAAACTACACAGAAGCAGTCGTGGTAACAAAGAAACCAACCTACAACCGTGTGTTTGGTGGTAAATGGTGTTACCATTCAGTTATCGTTAGTATTCGACTACAGGTTTTGGGTTAACGGCAAAGGACGAGAAAATGAAACGTATGGTTGATCAGCGGTCCTTATAAGGGCTGCCGACTAACCGCGGGAATTAGATACTGCGTGTAGTCTGACACTGTTTTAATCTCTCATAACACAATATTTCCACGTTTGTACTACACATATAGACTACTTGTCAAGTGTTTGAAGTACTACACCGCTTTGTCATTGAGCACCCTGCATTCTACGTCTACGTAATTGTCATCGTATGCCAACTGTGGTGACATTCATAGTAGCACACTAGAAGAACCAGATTAAACCAGATTCAAGAAGAAACTCTTTCCAAGCTACGCCGGATCTCGTGTGGTAAAATCTGTTGCGAACAGTCGTCATAAGTCATTGTATACAGTTTTGTTACATGTGCTGAACCATTTCACAGTTACGAAAGTGCGATCAAAACAGTTTTTCGAAATGAATGAATAAAAGTACTCAATAAATCACAACAACCATCATCACCGTCATAACAGCCATGAGCTTGACCAAAAGGTACTGTGGCTCGGGCCGCCGCTCACCTCAACAGTGACGTGGAATATCCTAGAAGAAAACGTTACTAAGAAGGTTGAGAATTAATAAGAGAAGACTAAGCGGAAGAACTAGAAATGGTACGGATACAGGTACGTCATTGACTGCGACACATCGCCATCACGGATAGCGTCTCTAACCAGTGGTTTGAGTGATCACGAGGACCCCGTCCAGGTAGGCGACACCTACCCACTCTGCTCAATGGTGCAGTCAGGGTCTTTATATTTCGTGACCACGTTGTTGCTTGACCACCACGCGGTTTTACCCAATTGTTGGTAGCCTCAGCGTATAATGCTCGGTACGGTAAACGATCAGATGACATATGGAGTACGTGACCCAAAAAACGCAAACCGTGTACTGTGATAAGTTGACCAATAGATCGCGCATCCCGAGCATTCCGGAATACGCGCCGGCGAACGGCCACATTGCTCACGCGATCAGTCCACTTAATATGGGCCAATTGACGGAGACAACGATGGTCAAACACAGCAAGTCTGTTGATATCTTCTTTGTGAACAGGCCACGTTTCCGAACCATAAAGCAAAATGGAACGCACACAGGCATTATATACCCTTCCTTTCAGTGACAACCGGACGTCTTTTCGACGCCACAAATGAGGCAGTTTGACAAAGACAACTTGTGCCTTTGCAATCCTCGCTGATATCTCATCAGCAATATTACAGGCTGACAGTGAGACATTGTCAACAGTCTCAAGCGGATTACCTGCAATAAAGAAAGTAGGAGTGGAAATGCCCCAGTCTTGAAGCAACACTTTGCACTTTGAAGGTGCAAAGCGCATTCCATACAAACCAGCTCGGTCGCTCAACCTGTCCAGCATGGTCTGCGTGTTCTCGGCAGAGGAGCTAAGTAAGACAATGTCGTCCGCATACTCCAGATCGGTCAATCGAGCGCCAGGAAGAAGCTCAACTCCAAGCCTACTGGATTCCCGAGGCGCACCCTCCAGAATGTCGTCCATGACAAAATTGAACAGGAAGGGGGAAATCGGACATCCCTGACGAACACCACTAGAAGTGTTGAACGCCCGAGACAGTTGTCCATAAACTCTCACCCTGCTTACACAGTGAGAATACAGGGATCTCAACAGATTCACGTATTTCCCTGGTACTCCCTTGCGAAGGAGACAGCTCCAGAGGACGTTACGAGCAACTGAGTCGAAAGCAGCCTTTAGGTCCAAAAATACCACGACTGTGGGCTGTTTGTAACAGTGCCGATGTTCCCAGATCCGTCTCAAGGTAAAAATATGACCAACGCACCCTCGACCGGATCGGAATCCTGCCTGTTCTACGAGTACCTGGCTTCCTCTGGGCTTACTGAGTCGACGTAAAATGAGACCAGTGAATAACTTGGACTTAATAGACACCAAACTGATGCCTCTGTGGTTGTTACCTAGACTTTAGGCTCCCTTTTTGAAAACTGGTAAGCAGTTGCGCACCGGGAGAGAACGGCACTGAGTATCTATCAGGCTATCCATGACAGGCTTATATAAAAGGACGCACCGATGACAGATCACGAAGTGTTTGTAACCGGAGTGCTTAGAGAAGGCATATAATCGTACGTCGCCACAGTCCTTAGTAACTCGGAACGTTCACTCACTCAAACTATGAAAAATTGTGGGTCCTGATGAGGCCATATTTGAAGAATAAAGGTGCCTAGCTTATGTACTGCAGGGCTGGCCAAATTAGGTAGCCGTAGTGCCCGTACTGGGCATCTTGTTTACCACACAGTACACTCTCCGCTAAGCACACAGCCCACTGAAGTATGACGTATTTCATCTACTACGTAGCAAACGTGAATGGAAGTGACTTATAATTAGTTAGAAACTATCTCTGAGATTGAGGGCCTCGTGACTTACCGACCTCCGTGCCGAAACGTAAAGATACATGACATAACTGGGTTCAGCAATGTAGAATTATTTGGAAGTGGACAGGCTAAAAGGCTTAGTTGAAGGTTGTAGTTGTGTGTAATGTCAGCGACTAGTTCAAATGAAGAGTAGCTTTAACTGAACAGAAATTCTGGGCAACGAGTTGTTAAATAGATTAACCAGGGTACTGCTGAGTATTTTCCCTTTGAAATGATCGGGATAAAAGTACTTCGGTCGGCTGAGTTCTCTGTAAAGTACGGAAATGCCAGATATCTGACATGCACTACACACACCACAGCATCCGTATACACAAGTGTCTGGTCATAACCATACTTGTGAACACGTAACCATTAGTAAGTTAACCATGTATGTATAACTGGTGTAAGAGAAGCACTGTGGTATTACATAAACTTTGGAAGAGGACCGACCTCAATTATGACATTATCAGTTGCATTCTACTCTATACAGTTTATCAATTCAGTAGGTGTTTTGCACTTCACATTAACTTCTGTATCGTACGCCATATGCGTCCACACAGAGCTGCAAACGCTGACTTGTGCACGCACACACCACCATACACAGCACCACATGGGAAAACACTCTCGCGCCAATTCACGCTGATACCGTCGTATTCATCTCAATAGTCCACCAGTTTAGCTTATTCCATCAGGGAACTTAGCCGTACAAGCGGTCTTAATGACACGTTCAGACCCTAAATTTTCTCTCTTCACAAGAGACCACGCATCAAATTAACGAATGACATAGCTCCATAATCAATGGACGAAATAATTTTCTGGTCTGACTTTTTCACTACATTTAATACCTTAACACTCTGACAGTGTTAAGCAAAATGGTCGATACCTCTTAGATTCGGCGTTCTCATGGCACAAACTGAAAATTTCTCAACATCAATATTGGAGTCAACATCCCACAATATTCACTTTAGGCTGCTTGCATGGACAATCCATTGTCAGATTTCCCAAACAATAAGGAAGAGTGAAACAAAGACCATCTCTGACGCTCAACTCCACTGAGGGATCTTCCAAGGCACACCTGAGCTGGCATTAGGTTCTGGGACTCCATAAGCATCATGAAGCGACGGAGTTGCAGGGTAATCTAGCAATATCAGAGTATGCGCTACACATTCCCTCCTGTTCAAACAAGGGTGTACAATCAACTGCAACCTTTACTCCTCATTGGTTTTAGCAACGTAACAACCACTTTGTCCGACAACCGGGGTGGGGAATGCACACATTTACAAAGAAATGGCCACCTGTTTCGTGCATTCCATATGACTGAGTACAGAGCAATCGTGTGGGCAACACGACTGACTACAAATCTAGGCTACCTGTTACATTTCTACCCTTAGCAGAACTCATTTACACTACCGCTAGGAGCAATTACTTTCATCATTACCGCACACCATTCCGGGGCATTCAGTTATGTTCTTTTTGATAATTTCATTCGTGCGTATCCATTGCATAGAGTTGCTGCATAAAATCAATTCCAAAGATTGTTCATAAAGTCCTAACACTTATATTATACAATTACTAAAACTCACGTCATTATAGTGCACACACAAAAAAACGTTAATCCTATAAAGCGCCTTCAAACTTGGTAAACTGCACCCGCCTAACATCTATCTCAGATGAATCACTTTATTAGGCTGTCTGCCGCCAGGTCCGTCTACATTTCAAAGTTGTCAGAAAACGTAACCAAGTTCAATGAATCTCCGAAAAAGCAATCAGAAGACTGCTCATTTTCTACTCCACGATGAACTTTTGGTTACGATTGAAATTGTATCTGCGGCACTTTGAAACCTTCAGGACTACTTTGTACGGGCTTAGCGGTTTGGGAGAACGTAATACCACGTTCTTTACGTCGGGGCCTTGGCAACGTTTAAATAACACAGCTTGACAACAACATTGTGAGGCAAACAGACTAGCAGATAGAACCGTAAAAATCCACTTTCAACCCGCCTTGGAACAGGCATACGCGTATTCATTAGGTCTCAGCACACATCACCACGGGCGTCGTAGGCAACTGTCTCTATATATGAAACTCATCACATCACGGACATCACCCATGTATACCTAGATCCCGTTCGTTAACTTGTGAAGCTCATAATTTACTTAGGTCTATTGCAGTATCGCCGGCGACTACACCTGTTTTAATTTACACTTGGTGTCACGGAGTGGGCTGAAAGCCACGTGGCTTTTTCTTTTCCATCCCTTGGTTGTTGTCAGTGTTATCAAACTAATGTTATCAAACTATAACTACTCATCGTATTTGTAAACCAGATCGTTTGCAAACGACATCACGTTTCTTCATTTCGATGCCTGTTGGGACAACGGTTCGATTGGTGTCCAGGAAAGGCAGTCTAAACAGTTGATGGACGAGGATCAAGCGCACTTCCACTTGTCCACCACAAATTGGTTAGCCCTAATAACCGACCATTCTCCGTTAGTTTTTCTCTTGATGAGCCCGTTTTGTGAACGTCTTCTTTCGGTGCACTTTCGCCCACATTCTCAAAAGAGACCAGCGAGCTCATTGTTTTAGGTCGTCCAAGCCTATAATATGCATACCAATTTGGTAAACCCCACTTTGAACGAGTAGATTATTTGCCTTTTCGTACGGTATGTATCCTACTACCCATGTCATGTTCTGTCACTAACCTTAGGTGTATCTGTGTTCACAACAGACAAACTATGCCATTCTACACGTCTTGCATATACTTTTACGCAGTAACAGTTTATATACAGGGATACTGATGGCACTGCATTCCGCAATCTCTAATGACCATGACAATTCTATCACTACACATCCTAGTTTATCTGGTTGGCCAAATTTCAAACCACGCATCGAGCGATGGATAGACGCCTAACCTCTGTGTCTGACCAAGCAATCCCGGACGATTGTGTACAATTACGGAGCCATCAGGCACATTTAACCCTTCACATCTAAATATTTACGTAAGATCTTTCGTGGTCTTCAGTTATGCAAACTTCACATGTCGTAGGCGCCATGGTATACCTGCAAATATCATTCAGGCTGTGATCGTTTCTTGTGTATGCCATTGTCATCATATAGACACACGGCCATTTGGCGTTTCTACGAAAACTTTCTCGTCCCGACCCGCTTTGTTGCTTGCATTTCTCCTGACACTGTCTGCCAGATTAGTTTGCTTTATAGCAATGCGGTCTTAACGACCTATCATGAATCCGGATTCTCTCGCCCATCTGCTGTCGATGCACCGATTCAGCTCTTGGCTTTGTATGGTGTTCACCGGATCGAACGTTGTACACCTCGGGTTCAACGTCTTCACGAAAGAGACTACTGACGCTTGATACAACACCGATCATCGACCGGTTACTCCTGCATGAGATTCGACACCCCAGCATTTAGATTAGGCGCGTGACACGGACTATCCCTTGGATACATTAACGCGTCTATCGTCAGTTTTCCGTTAC
The DNA here is from genome assembly GCA_013368495.1 of Paragonimus heterotremus. NCBI lineage: Eukaryota > Metazoa > Platyhelminthes > Trematoda > Plagiorchiida > Troglotrematidae > Paragonimus > Paragonimus heterotremus. The sequence continues at coordinate 25,204 of LUCH01003709.1, read as the reverse complement.
GGCATATTCCACATACAAGACCGACCTATAAATAACAAATATCGTTCATCTTCTAAAATGCAAATTTCTCCAAAGCGCACCTCAGCTGCCATTGGACTTTACAACGTCGTACGCTTTGTCTAGTGCTGGTAAAAGAAATACGACTATCCACAATGCCTTAGCTTTACTGTCACCCCACTCCACTCATTGGCGCACAATCAACTTTGACCTCCATTAGTCCCCGTTTTTTGCTGCGCTGCATTGAACACATGCAAGACAATTTGTGCACGTTTGCAGAGCATCACGCATCTTGTTTGTGCAAACTACGGTCATCACCAAACCAACCACACTGCTAATAAAACAGGTGTACCGGCAGCGCCGCCTACATCAAACGTACACTACTTGCTTCGTGTTACTCTCATTAACGCTACTGGCACTACTTGTCTAGGAATAGTAATTTTAGATATCACACATTGTCCATACACGTTCTGACACATCGTATTGACGACTTTTACCTATGCGCGTTCATCTCGGTATCTTTCACGTTAATCAGTGTTCAAGTTTGTATGTTGAGTTCCAACACCTTTAATGCACACCCTTAGAAACTGGCTAACATCATTATGGCATAGAAAGGTTTTTTTTCAAAACTTTCAAAAGATAATGCAACGTTTTCCAGACCGAAAAATGCTCGAAAGATTCCACAGGTCCAACGTCCACCGCAGGCGAGTTCCACTTTTTTTCATGCTACTTGCTCCCTTGTATTTGTCTACATTTCAAACAGTTTAGAACGCTCTAACATGTTTACTGAACCTCCGTCAGCAGATCATTCAACGGAAGTCCCTTCAGTTCCCCATCTTCCTACCGACAACAAACGTTCTACTCTGATTGCGTTTGTACGCCTTGCACTTTGTGTCTTTCAGGGATTTCACACTTTAGAAACTTAGCGGCTTAAATGACGGTACAAGGAAGTCACTGATGTTGAGTACCCATCAACAGCCAACCGATACCTTTCCTCCGTATCGTTGTAAGGTAAATTAACTTACAAATTGACTCGAGAAAATCACACCTACCCTTCGCTCAAGTCTTACATGCGTGCATTCATTAGGAGTCAGCACGCATCGCCACTGATGAGGTTCGCGACTGCCTCCTCATTATGAGACATGCCACGCCACATTTATCACTCAAACGAACTCGGAACATCCTCTACAGTTACGTGTAATTACTAGACGACCTCAGAAGTACGTAACCTCCTTAGCTACACCGTCGCATTTACCAGTCTATACAATGAGCTAGGTAGTTAACACTACACATATTTGGTTAGTTTCAATCTAGACGGATGCAGTAGCATACGGAGGGCAACCTTTTGATCCTACGATGTTTGCGCATGTACACATAGCATCGGAAGCATCGTGATCAAAACCAAAAGGAGGTGGCTCACACGCTGATACCACCAGTTTGCCTGCCATTACTCCTCTGGGGGATGCTCATCTGGCAATTAACGATCATGTGGCTACATTAAGGATCCCGGCTGTAACCATGTTTTTCCGCTTGTCGGTTTTGGACGCATGCTTTAATATATGCCCGCTACAAACTGATAACAACTTAGCACCACTTTCTTTCATCATGTAACTAATTACACGCAGTGAACCACTCCCCCTTGCTACTATTCATTTATTATTTCGCACCTTTTTGAATGTTGTGCAACGTTCTTGAAATTTCCGCGTACTTTTCGCCTGGTGCGCGTTTGAATGCTGAAGAGCGGGCTGGAACGAACTTTGCGCTTTTTCAGTCCACCTCTTAGTTGTCTCATACTAAACTGATGCTAATTAGTTACATTTCTAAACCGTACTGTAAATGTACGGTTTGTTTGCAAACCATATGGCGTTTTTTAGTTTGATATCTGTTGGGACTACATTTCGAATGCAGTTCAGGAAAGACGTTCTAAACTGTTAGTGGACAAGGGTCGAGAGGATAATTACTTGTCCATTGCGGGGAGTTTCAATACGGGCGTAAGCGCAAAGCGATCGCGACGACACGACGGCAGAGTCGACTGTCTGTTTGCATAACTTCCGAGGTTACCCTCCTACAGTAATATTAACCTTCAATTGGAGAGATCGGGCTCACTGAAGTTTCAAAACACCTTTCAAGGTCCTGACGGGAGCACTCATACATGAGGGGATGCGGTCATAGTGAGTTTAGGTGCTAAGAATTCGGAAGAGAACGCAAACTCTGGACTCGCAGCCCCGCCAGCACGAGACGCTCACAGGACGATCAAGAGTCCCCTGAGTGTTGTATTATAACCCCATTAAGGGGGATTAAGTAATTCGTATTGTACGCAGCGTACAACAAAGTTACCCAATAAGCCATATCAAAATAATGTTTGTAACCGCTGTTTCAACCATAAAACTACCGAACGTTAATACATTTTTCATGCTACCGAATGTTTTGACATGTCGGAGGGATTTTCTCTTATGCGTTCTAGCATCCTTTGACTCCGTAACTCGCTTAAATGCAACAGCTAAAAAAACTCTTCAAGGAGTCCTGATAAGTATGGTACTTGAAACGATAAAATACATGCAATGCATGTTATTTATCATGTATAGAAAAGAAAGCGAGGGTGATGAACGTTTTTGCGGAGGCAGATTTTACTGAACTACTGTACATGACCAAATAAGTGGTAGTGGAGCCTCTGGACGAAGTTGTACAAACAATATTGATTGGAGGGGGGCAATGACAGACACTCTTCGGTAATAGCAACTCTAGCGAATATCGTTATCAGCAAACAGGTCACTGCCGCTTTATTTTACCTGGGGGTATCGTCATCCGCCATCTGTATCTTAGTCCAATACACGCCTGTTAGTGAGAAAGTACAGCGCTGGATTCAAAAGGCACATGAGCGGCACAGAAGATAATACGGAAAATTTTCTCTTCTGTAGTTGCTTAAGCAACTACTTCAAGTGCCAGTAACCCTGAAAACGATAAGTGCTTTATGGTAAATCTTTTCAATATGCAAACAGATCTAATTCAAAGTGGCATTTCTGTTTGTATAGTTGTTTCATTCCACAATTGCACACTCGCCAGAGACATCCAGGAATCACTCATAATTGTCGTAGAACGGTCGTGGTGGCTAAGACACAGGCGGATTAATTGATCTTCGTGTGTAGTAGACCCTCGGCAAAACACATATAGTGGGAAGAAGGGAAACCAATTAAAATATTACACGGAAGCCATGGGTGTTTTATTCCGCTGTGTCCTAGATGTGGATCATATATGAATGACCCGAAAGCGTACAGTTGAGACTGTCACAGGGAGTTCAAGGGAAGATCAAAAGGCACTCAGAAAACGGGAAAAGGATACTGATAGGATGATCGTGCTGCCTGGGTCTGTGATATTCGTTAGATAGAACTAAGGATGTACGTCAGCTTTAATAGAGACGGTGAGGCAGCCCTCAAGGAAACAACAGGACATCAACAGTGTGATTATCAAAACAGGAATACCCTCAAGTTAATTAACTGACGTTTCCAACAAGCAGTCCACGACTCAAAGGAGAAGGAAAGCATCTTGTCAGCCACCTCAATTCACATTTCGTCACAAATGAAATGCGAAAAAAACTGAACAGGTAGAAAAGGTGCTAACTACGTTGTCACAAGCTCCCAAGAGAAACAAAAAATGCAAATAAGCTAGAACTAAAAGACAGCCAAACCATACACTCTTGATGAACGCGGCTAAAGATAAATGCACCGCGACCTTCCCAGCAGTTGATTTAAACCGAATGGTCAACAGGTTCAAAAGGTTTGTTGCAGAAGCATGATGTTTTTTATTTGTAAGTGACCTGGTTCTGGATCTCGTGAAGAGGAAAGTGAATCTAGTCACCTGTATCAGGATGCTCTACGGAGGTCACGGAATGGTGTCGTAGTCTACTCAAATTTTTGTCCTATTGGTTCCTTGTGTGTCAAAAGTTTGTACACTATCGCTGTTATTCGTTGTCGAATAACATACTAATTCCGTTTAGTATTTAACCTCTTTGTGTCACAATATCTATATCTGTTTTGCGTTATATTTTTGGTACTCTGAGCATCAAAATTCGTACAATTATAGCCACTGTTCAACGTATCAGTCTAACCAATTGTTATCTGAGTAAATATTTGATCAGATGCACTAATTTCCTGCTCTACGTTTTGTTCCCGTTGCCTGCCGCTTTCTATAACGCTTCTGTTCATAGTAACACGCACGGGATCCAGCAGCTTCGGTGGATCGGAAATATCGGGCGCTAGTGGCGGATTCGGCTGCCTGATGACTGTTGAGAAGGTTTTGCAGTGCCAGCCGTGCCTACACTGGTACCAAACTGAATGCACTGACCTCAAGGAGGACCGATATATCCCGTTAAATCCTTCAGAAAGGCCATTTATCTGCATGAGCTGCCATTTTCGTGAAGGCTGCATTCCGTCTGGGGCCGTATCGTATTTTTGTCCTACTGGTGCCGTGTGCAACCGAAAATATGCACACGATTACTGTTATTCGTTATCAGACAACGTGCTAAGTCTGTCACGTACTGAACCATTTGTTTTCTATTGTACCGTTTAGCGCATCTACTTAGCCGATTATTATTTGAGCAGATATCTGTTCGGTTCCACTAGTTCCTCGTTTCACGTTCTGTCCCTTTTGCCGACCGTTTTCAATACCGCTAACAATTACCGCTTTTTTCACAGTGACACAAAGGAGATCCAGCAGACTTGGTGGATTAGAAGTATTGAGTGCCTGTGGCCGACTTGAATGTCGCATGACTGTTCAAAACGGCATGCAGTGCCAGACATGTCTACACTGGTACCACAATAAGTGCGCCGGCTTCACGAAGGACGAGTACACTATGCTGGCTTTGTCAAAAAGCCATTTAAGCCTCGACCCCAGACCTATTTTTGACGTCAGTTCTGCTCTAACAGAGGTATCAAACACTGGAACGACCTTCCTTTGGAGGTTGTTGGCTGTTCTTCTAGGGACCGCTTCAAAGTGTTATTAGATATTCACTTACTTTAGAAGTTGTTAGATTAGCGTTCCACTGTTTTGTTGAATCAGTATTTTACTCTGTTCTCCGTATTCTCCATAACCTCCAAGAGCGGTGCTACACCGTGTCTTCGATTACTGCCTTTTAGGTCAACAGAGAATTGCTAGCATCGAAACGGACGAACTGGCTGGATCCGGGTGACTTGGGCCTCAAACCTCAAACCCATGAACAAATCGCTGAAGTCAGTCAAAGCTGGCATTATTAGATTGGTCGATCCGAAAATAGACGGAAATTGAGATGGTGTTATGAAATAAGAGTTTATACATGAATTACTTCGTAATGGGGATATATTTACGTTGGTTAAGAGAGACAAGAATAAAAATAATGGCCATAGAGAAGTAACGACTGGAGTGAGTTTGAAGACAACAATTAAAGTGGTCCACGACAATCACGTCTTCCGCAGACTGGTAATACTTCTACACTAATCACACACACAGTACTCTGTGTACGTGCTGTGTACGTGCACAGTACACTTTCCATTCAGTTTGTGAACAGAAGAAAGGAGCACAGGTAAAATGTATGAAAAGTCACGAAAATGTAAGTTTCATTCAGTGGAGGCGTGTGTACCGCTGCATAGTTTGGAGAGCACTGGATGTCCACTTACCACTTACGCCAGACACCGTGTAGTACGGACGGTAAGGATATTGATTGGTCGAAGGTTGTACCTCGGAGTGGTGCCTGTCGAATCGACGTTCAAAGAATTGTGTGGGATCTGCCGTTTTCTCTACACATCGCTGTAAGTGTTTTGCGAGGAATCCCTATGACTTCTTGTACCACTGTTCCGTGACCTCACTGTTCCCTTAAGGATAGAAGGGGGAACCGGTCATTTGGTACTTTCTTCCAGTGCTTTGGCGGGCAGGGAGAACCGTGCATTTTTATTGACTGATAAGCAACCGGTTTTCTATGGGAGGCAATTATGGCCACTGTTTAGATCATAAAAACACCACCTAAAAGAAGACAACCGTACATTTGTCAGCGAACATGCATGACGTTTTTGCAGTTGACGAGATACCTGAATTATAGGCGGGCTTCCGTTGCCTCAGTAGTAAATTGTAGAGGTAGGAGAATCGCTGACAACACTTTCATTATTCTTAAGGTTTCTGCCCCATGTTTTCCCGCTTCCGTTAACACTGATCGAAACCGATTCACAACACCACCTCCTATAAACACAAGTTCGATTATGGGTCATGTTCTCGCCGATGCTGAAGAGATATGCTCACAGTTAACGGTTATCAGGCCTTTTTATCGTCTCGGTCCTAATAATGTTCAACCAGATTCTATCAGATAAGAAAGGGGGATACTTCTTTGCTTACCTAACTTTTACACGTTTTATTTGATCACCAGTTCCTTTCCTCCCTAGAAAAAACTCTACAACTAGGCTACGCTACGAAACTGGTCTGCGACAGGACTTTGACAATTACCGCCTCATCAAATGTACCGCAGTTTGTGTAAGAGCGTCATAAAATATCTCATAAGTCCCCCCTTAAAAGTTTCTGCAAGATGTGCCAGTTAAACTTCTTAAACACATTGCAAAAGTAGCCAGTTCTGGCAGAACGTTTGGTATTATGCTGTCAGACATCGGAGGGCTTCCTAGCATGTGCTCACAAGTGCCTTTTGTTGAAAACAGCATTACTGGGTACATACTATATACTGCTTAGCTGGTTCATTTCATACCTTGAAGGTCACATGCAGTGAAATTGGGACACACTTGTCCAACACCCCAACTAGTTACCAGCGGCGTAGTTCAAGAATGAGTCCTTGGGCCGCTATTCTTCATTATGTATACAAGCGTTATCTATGTAGTTCTCGAGCATGGTAAACCGTTTCTGTTCGCCGACAGTATCATTTTTCACCATTTGTCTTTCTGGCACTCACCATCCTTATTCTGGTTACGTACAGAATGATTGTATTTCATGGGAATCTTGTAATCTAACTTTGCTGCTGAAATTTTTGGCCGCTAAATCCAATATAGTTGCGCACAGTTGTCATGTAACAGCGGGATTTACAAAACTGAACGGCTACAATATGCCGAACACCACTTCAGTGGGCACCCTGGGCACACACCAAGCAAAATCACACATCATCTGAACATATATTTCCCGATAACTCACACTGGACGACCAGTAGACTAGATTGGGCGTTCCTCCTTTCTGCTGCTTGACAACAACCCCATAAACTATGCATACGACACAAGTATGAGTAGTCCACGATCATATGCCGTCCCTTCCGTAAGACTGAAAAGCTGGCACAAGAAAGCCATCAACGTGTACTGACGATGAGTCTGTTCCGCTATTCGTCCTAAATGACTTGGACACGACTTCGTCAAAAGGTTGTAGTCAGTCCTTCTTGGTTGCTGCAATAAAAGTTAAACCTCACATCCACTAATAACTTAATTTATTGCAATATGTTCACCATAAATTTTGCGATCGGGCTGCAACATATCCCGAAGTACAACCTCAGAAATGAAGAGTTTACTTTGCTGTCCCTTTTAGTTCAAAATGAGGCTGAGTTCTAACTGTTTTAGAGTTTAGGATTCCTATATGTGGAACGACCACCCATATGTCGTTAGAGCCGGTTAGAATATAAATAAATGTAAACATAGCTTAGAAACTTCCGTCATATCCACTTTAAAACTTTGCTTGCCTGCGGACTTTATTTTTGAATACGGACGTGATAGCATTTCAGTGAAGACAGTCAGTGCCGCGTGATATCGCGTCACGTACCCTTCAAATTGGCCCAGTTCATCACCTGCACCATTAGAGATCTTGATATGAGTTTCGAGGTTGCTGACTTCACCACGATTGACCTTTCACTGGGTCATATTTAAAATTTGCACATGCACTGAAAACCAGGTGCATGGTCAACATCATCATTCACACACATATATACACCTCTACCGTACTAACCCCATCACCTTGGTACGCTCTCACATCCTACTTAATATTGGCCAGCTGTCAGTGAATGTTGATCACCATGCAAATCAGGGGCAAATTAGAACTGATGGGAGTTTTAAAAAACATTTCACCCGTGCAACTCACACGATCGTAGCAGAATCTCACATTATGATCCGTGTTTATTCCCGTGTGTCATGTACTAAAGCTGAACAACCCGAAGACATTGTGAGATGTAAAATGTACCGATTTTAGTGTATGTGCCGGCTAAATGGAACAAACCATTGTTAAAGTTCTGCGGCAACTTCATGCTGATGAAAGCTGTTGCCTCAAAGTAGCTGCATGCGGTGAGCATTTTAAGACTGTTGTATGTTTGATAGAAAGTCGGTGACCACGCTCCCCGTTTTCATTTATTCCCTTTTCAATGATCCTCCTTTGTCGCACACTCTAAATCCACCCGGCAGTGATCGCGTATCTTCTCTAAACTAACTGAGACGAACACGGGAATTGTGCACGCGACAAACCAGTCCTCTCACGAACGTTGATCTCGGTATGTCACCAAAGCGTTATATCGTTCACTTGTCGAGGCAATCTCTAGCGCCGTTTTTTGTCTCCATTTCCCACTGCCGAACCTTTGTTTGTGTGTACAATGGTTTCATTCCCCTTGGATAGCTCCGCCTTCATGTGATATCTACTCCGTCATGTTCATGTGAATCACTGGTCTCGGAACTTGTAAATTTGGTGCATTAAATATCGCGACTCGTTGTTATTTTCCCCTTTGTTCTTCATCAATTTTTTGTACCTCAGCACCTTATTATTAGGAAACCAGCCTTTTCGAACGTGATCTCTGGATCCGATTCGATTGCTCGGGGGGCTCACAATTTATAGTCGCTCGTTGTATCACGGACGCGACCAGCCTGGATTCAGCACTGGATGCGCGAGACTCATAAGTCGGGATAACCCCACTTTTGCGGAGGTCAAATGTAACAGCCGTCTGTTTGGAGACTGACGCTCCGCATCTGCAGTTGCCGACCGGATGGAATTTGTTACGTGTGACGCACGGGAGATTCCTCCTGGTTACCAAGCGCCCGATGTTACCCCGGGACGACCATGTCATGATTGCAAACAGCTTCTCACAGGTGCTGTGCTAAGATATGAAAGAGAAATAGTTGACACTGCGTGCGCTAACCCGAACGTTTCACCGGATACGTGGAACGTCGGGAGGGAGTGCCTTAATACTCTCGCTTGTGGATGAAGCCGGAAATTCCGTTCGCTGTGGTCTTGATAAGGTGTGTTTATTGAAGGACCAATATGTTTGCATTTTCTTACTGGGACCTCCCGCTCCACTCAGGAAACTGGGAAAAAACCCAACAGCTCTACTTCTTACAGGATGTAGAGACCTCTGAGGCTAGACCTTTGTGTTTTCTGAGGGAGGTGTACAACACAAAAGCCGTTAGACCTGATGAATATGGAACACAACCACTTCGTGAGATTGCAGCGGTCCTATGCAGGCCGCTCAATCTGGTCTTTTGGAAGTTCACTGAGAACGGAGTCCTCTTCTTGGAATGGTGTGAAGCGGTGGTGTGTCTCATATTCAAGATCGGGGATAGGATGATGCCTGCTAAATATCGACTTGTTGGCATAATATGCATCGCGGTGAAACTCCTTAACAGGCAGTTAAAAGAAGAGCTAAAAACTCATCCGATCCGTCTCAAGCTCCCTAGCCCAGCCCAACGTGACGCAGCTACTGCAGCTTCACAAATCTTCTCACCGCAAAGGAGAAGTGAACGGAGGCAACAAACCGGGACCATAATGTAGGTGTAGTTTTCACTGACTTCAGAAAGACATTTGGCAAAATACCTCACCAGGGAATATGCGTGAAGCTACACTCTTTTTGTTTGGGTAGGGTGGTTTTGCGATGAATATTTGCGTTTCCGTGAGGCAGAGAGTACTGTGTTTTTTTAGTAACAAGCAATTCCCCTCGATACGCTATGATGAGCCGGGTGCTGCAGTATTTGGTTTTAGGGCTTGTCCTCTTCTAGCTTTACGTCAATGGGCTTCCGGACCCCATGGAAGTGCCTTAATTTCTGCATGCAAACGACCTTAGGACGTACCGAATAATTCGGTAGGTTCGCAGGTCATGCGGAAGGCCCACAACCAGCTCTGGATGTGGTCAGCAGAGGGGCTGCTACGAACAAACCGTTAAAAGTGCACAGGACTGGTTCTGCTGCTATTGTCACAGCTATGTAAGCACTAGGAAGGATGAAGCTGCCTGTTGTGAGTCAGCAGGTAGACCTTGGTTTCCTTGTTTCGACGACTTCAAGATCAGCAGCCAGTGACATCGGCCTGCCAGCAATGCCTTCCGCCTGCTATGGACGGTTCGTCTAACTTTCGGGGCACTGACGGCAGATGTGTTCTGTATGCACCTTGCTGCGCTCGGGTGACCTCACCTTAAATATTTTATTCAGGCGAAACCGCCAGGTTCACTGCGCGATGAGAAAGCACCGGAAAGAGTCATGCTTGTGGGTATCCGTCTGATGCAAAGATAGAAAGGCTTGTAATAATCAGAAGGACTCAACAGACTGAGAATGTATCCGCCATTTTATCGGCGGCTACGAGGTGATCTGATCCTGACCTTCCAGCGCATTGCTCCTGACTTCTTTGAACTTCTGTGCCGGTACGACTCTAGGCTCCCCGTGGACACCTTGTAGAGTGAAATGAACCTCTACCTGACCACGTGAGAATTGGATTACACCCGCCCTCTCGAGTCATGGATCTCTGGAATACTCTTCAAGTGTTTGTAGCGTTTTGTATACTCAGCAGGGGATTTCCAGCAAACCATAATGATCTCTTCCAATATGCTTAAATTACCTTATCTCTCATTCCGTATTACACACTCATTGATTGTAACCTGTTTCCTGACAAACATTCATTAATAGCCCATGCCAACATCTTCTGATCAAAATGGCATCTTTTGATATGGGTGACCCACTGCTTAACTAGTCTGCTCCATACCTTAAAGACCGCAAGCAAACAGTGGATATAGTAGATAACAGCTCAAAACTCAGACCAGTCACCAGTGGAGTGGTTCAAACAAGCGTCCTAGGACCGTTGTTCTTTCTTATGTATATATAAACGATATATGTGATGTTATCAAGCATGGCAAACTATTCCTATTCACTGATGATATCAAACTTGTCTACATTATTCCTCCAGGCCATCTCAGTTCATGTTCAGAAATCATACGGAAAAACTTCGTGTCATTAAAGTCTTGGTGTCAAACTTGTCTGATGAACTTTTCAACGGACAAATCCACCATAATTGCACACGGTTGTCAAATACCAGAGAACTTTATAAAGATGGACGGTCAAAGTATTTCAGCTGCCAATTCTGTCCGCGACCTGAGTGTACGTTACTCAAACTCATTCAATTTTGCGGAACAAGTAACTTTCCTATTACCTGAAACTAGACAAACAATAGGTTACAGTAAGCACTCATTTGTCCTTCCTGCTACTCGGCCACACCTTTACAAACTATACGTACGACCCCAACTTAAGCACCGCACGCTCATGTATAGTCACGTATGCAAATCTGATAGACTAGCTCCGGAAGTCTGCAACGTGCATTCACAAAAGGTTTGGTGGGATATCCGTCTTTTGTGAACTACCGAGAACGCCACCAGACGCTTGCACTAAATCCACTCTGGTCACGACACCCCAAGCTGAACCTTGTACTCAAGTATAACCTAGTTTATGACGATAAATTCGCTGCGAACCTCACCACTCGCCTTCAGTATAGCTAAAAATACAAAATCTAGAACAAACAATTTATTTTGACAGCTTTTTAATCCCGTAAGAAACTGAATTCAAATTTTTTCCAGTGAAATATTCCTAAATTTGTCACAAACTCCCACACGCAATTAGAGCCAGTGAAGATGTACATAAATTCAAATGAGGCTGAGGAACTTCCCCGACATTAACGAACGTCATTTCCGTTTTCAAACTCTGCCCGCCCGAAGAAGATATCTTCGCAGATGACCCTAATAATACATTAGGGGACACCCTGTGCCGCGTGATACAACGCCACTTAAACTTCGAACTGATCAAAGCTATCAGTTTCATTACTCGGGGTATTTCTTAATTTCATAGCTCAGTATGACTCCATCAGGATAGATCCCATACATATTTATGTCAAAAACTTGCAGCTGATCAGCAAAACTATAGTCAACACATATGTGTGTCAACGTGCACACGCCCGTCAGTGATAACGAAACCATTCTGGTAAGCTCTTAATTGGCGCTCGATGATAATCAGCTGTGTATGAGTATTGACCACTATGCATTAGCTGTGCATGCTGAAACTGTCTGAAAATGTATATTACTCAATGGTTCGCCTCATATGATTACATACAAATCTGTGCCTCTTCGTATCCTAACAGACTACCAGGCAATCATTCCGTGTTGCTAAACATTCCGTTCGATATATCGGACGTGTAAACCAGATCGACATAGGTACTTGGCTGCAGTAATATAATAGGGGAAAATGTAAATCGATCTCCTTTCGCGCTATGCGATGATAACTGTTTGCTAGATGTATCTATTTTATCAACTAACACAGGATTATAACTTTCATGTGAAAAGCTTGGTCAAAAAATCACGTATTCCATTATTCGTCACGCTTGAAATAATCATTTTACGTTCACCAGTACATCATGTAATTTTGTTTTATATTTCTGATTCCACGGTTAAATATAACGCGAGACAAAATTCTATGACATCCGGACAATCAGCATTCGACAATAATCCGTTTGGAGGGGTTCGGCTTGGAGGTCATTCAAAAGGCAAAGCGGTCCTTGTGGCGGAAATCCTGGTTCTCTAAATATTTTTGAAAATTTCAAAATCGGAATTTCTAGCCTGGTACGTATGGAACATCAGTTGTAAAGGAACAGGGTCAATGGAAAGATTGGAATACATCGAACAAGTCCTAAATGTATTAGTTTGGTGATGAAGAACTACTCCATCATTTTCGCGAAAACAACCCATTATTGGCGTTAGCTAATTTTTTCAAGTCTTATGAATGCAATCATCGCAATTCTCGAGACGAAATATGTCATGATTTAACCTGAAAGTGCTTTATTTTGCGGCGTTTTCAATATATGATCGAAATGGACTTGTACGACCATACAGTGTTGGATCTGCACCCCAACAAGAACACTAGCACATTTGATGATGAAACATGTGTGACAACATTTCCAGCTTCCCTGTCTAGACGATATTCATACTGTTTCCCTTTGTTTGCAAGGTTTCAGGTGTTGATTTTTTTTAAGGCTGGTTGCATTATTTTGAGATTGCTGTGCCTTGTTTGATCAGTGTTGAAGGGTGGCCCTATCTCTCCTCATTTTTCTAAGAATAAACAGTACCAACCATTTTTATTCTTACACCAATTACTATAACCGTTTCTTTTACTCTTGTTCAGTCTGACCCCTGTACGTTTCTAAATGTCAAAATAAGACATTTTCCTTCCATGTTCTTTCTCGAGTAGCTTATAGTTCTTACCATTTCTCGATGCGTGGACAGTCACTTTGCTCCAACCCGACCAATTACCATTTGTTTGGGTGAACTCACTTCCGTTTTATCGTCCCCCATTACTGAGCGGTGCCTAATTGTCAGAGTTGTTGAACCGGCACATGCTTTGTTGATTTTTGTGAGGATGTCTCACATTCGAGGTATGATATTTAATTTTCATTTATACTGATTCAGTTCGTATCGTATTAAATCCAGTTTTCACGAGCGTCTTCTCATCAACCGTTTCGCAGATAGATTATCTTCTTTGCCGTTGGATATTCAGAAAGGCATTTTTAGATTAACCGATTACGCGTAACTCGTTGTGAACCTTGAATCGTTAGCGAACGATTCAATATCAGGTAGATAGTGGTCGATGGAATGTTGCTCGTAAAGATGGTTGAAAATGAGGTTATTACATGGTTGTTTCCATCTTCGGTGTATATGGAACGGCGAAAGACAAATATATCATGCCCACTCTATCATCCAGAATCTTTAGAAGTAAATTCTACTAACTCTACCGCACTGTTTCTAACTAGATTGAGGTCGCCTGGCAAACAATATACGGAAACAGATGAAATCAAGCTGCCTGCTGGTCACCGGGAGGTTTACCTCTCAGCCAGTCACACTATGATGTTTAGAACGCCAGGTGTCTATCGCGGTGATGGGAGTATTCCAATCAACAAGACAATCAACGGATTCAAAGATGATGATTACCATGTACCCCAAACGCTTTAAACATAGGTTTTCCATCACTTCCCGTATGTTTTCGTCCTCCAAACTGTTCATCATAAGAGTGGTTCGAAAGGAGCAGCTATTAGTTCGAACATATACTGCGTACTCAGATGTTATTCATAGCTTAATTGAATGAGGTTGAAGCCTCTATTAGTGTGAACCTGTACTGCATCCACAGAGGTTCTTCACAGCTTATGTGAATCATGTCGAGTTAGCCACTAGTGTAAACGCATAGTCCATTCTTAGACGTTGTTGTTAGCCTAAGTCGGTCGGGTGGAGCAGCTACTAGTGTGAACGTGTACAGCAAACTGAGACGCAATTCACAGCTCAATTGAATGAAGTTGGAACGTCTATTAGTGTGAATACATACCGAGACGTTATTCATAGCCCAAGTGGATCAGGTTGAAGCAGCTACTAATGTAAACCTATACTGCACACGCAAACGTTACTCACAGTTAATGTGAATAGGGTTGGAACAGCTGCCAGGGTGAACACATGCGCCTTCTGAGACGTTGTTGATAATGTATGTCAATCGGGTGGAGCAGCTACTAGCGTAAACCTATACTGCATACCCTGAAGTTATTCATACTTCAAGTGAATCAGGCTGAAGCAACTACTAGTGTGTACGCATACTGCATGCCAAAACATTCTTTATGAGCCAGGTCAGCGGGATCATTCTCTAAGTAGATCATAATCAGCCATTATTGATCGTGAATCCAAGTATATTGTAATATACACGACCCTTATACGTGATGTGAGGCGGGAAACAGTTTGACGAGTTGGTTCGCGGAATTTCCCCTTCTGGTCTGACTGTGAAGTGATACTTGACGAACAGACAGGTTCCTACATTGGCGACAGACTGAAAGTGTAATATGTGTACTGCAACGGCTTACTCGGGTGTATCTTGAATACGTTCTGCGTACACAATTCATTAACCTCGGAAAACTGTGAGGTGGGGATCTAAAAGGTGAAGATGAGCAAGCGATAGATTGGAAAACCAACTGACAACTACCGGCGATCTGTTCATCGTTGTTTTGACTCTCTCGTACTATTGCAGCCACAACTTATCCAGTTGACACGACAATCAGAATTCTGTTTCTAACAGTTGTTGCTCAATATTGTCACCAACATCGGAGGCATATATGTATTCTCTGCGATGTTCCACCGTGTTAATATCCAACTCACAGGCCACCAATTATCATTCCCGGTGTTTCACCATTCCCTGACCATGGGTCTTCAAGGTGTTATGATGCGAATGCCACCTGGGCCCAGGATACTCCCAACATCACCCCCGAAGTATATGGTTTGTGTTTATCGTCGTTTTCTCAATTTCGTCACGGACCTCTCATTGTGTTGTGAGTAAATATCACGTTTTATATTCCACCTTGTGTCTTGCGATGCTTTTTACCAGCACTCCTTGTATCACTGCAGCCGCGAATTGTCGAAAGAGCATGTTATCGAGACCTGTGTTGCCAACAACTGTTAGTCACTATTTTCGCCGAAGTCAGAATTCACCGGGACTTGTCTGCACGTTCTCTTATTTATCATCAGTTGCCCGTTCAACTTTTAAACAACCAAGCTTTACTGCAGATATCCCAGGATTGTCTTAACACGCGTTGTCGTCGTGTCTTAGGATGTAAGCCATCTCGGCCCAGAGGCTTCCGGGCCCACCAAATGGCTCACCAAGAGCTATTTTATGTCATTTCTTATCTATCGTTTAAAAGAAATTTTCGTTCGCCAAGAAGCACTTTCGGTCACTATCTCGATCTAATCGGCAGCTGTGTAACTCGCACTTACAGGAGGTTTTGTGACGCTAACGGAACCCCGTAACTGTGTGGGACGACTGCTGTTTGCTTTCTTCCATACGGACTGGCACCACCGTTAAGTTTCATTATCGGTAGTTATCAGTAGGTTTTTCAATTTATCGTTCACTCATCTTCACCCTTCAGATCTCCACCTCGAAGGTTCCCCAGTTTATTAAATTGTATAGAAACAAAACATTGAGGATATAACGGATTAAACCATATGCAGTATATATATTACACTTCCAGTCAGTCGTTAGTGCTGGAACCTGGCTGTTCGTCAAGTACCACTTCAACCTCATTCACTTAAGCTATGAATAACGTCTCAGCATGCAGTGTAAGTTCACACTAGTAGCTGCTCCACCCGATTGGTATAGACTATCAACAACACTACGTGTAACGGGTAGACCGTGAATATCTCTGTTATCTTTTAGTTGAAAAATATTTTCTAGCTATCGAAGTTGTTGAAATTTTGTAACATGTTGCAGTTCCTGAAATCCCGGGATTCTTTTACCTGAAGATTTTTTCGTCTCAATCATCCGAAGACGTAAGCAAGGAATATGTGGTAGTCCAATGGCATAGCGATTAATGGAAACACAACGCAGAGTTGCATTCTACGTTACTTCGGAGATGTGAAGGTGGAATTTAACGGAAATCGATGGAAGGATATGCTTTTATTTGAATTCAAACATAATCAAGCAGGAAAGCGTAATTAAGGTTTCCACTCTCGACCTGATGTTGAAACATGAGTAAAAACCTTTTCACAAAACTAGAAACGTGGGAAGCGCTTGTAAACCCACCTCAAAGTAAGACGATGCACAAAAACAGGACAAGTTACTTGTGTATTATTTGTTATAATCGCCAGCTTTACCATTCGTTGGTATCACTGTTGTTACAATCTCATGAATAGAGACGAGGTGACCTACTAAAATAACGACATTGAAGAACACTCCCAGCTGGAAAGATTATTACACTTAGCGGCAATTGTGTAGTTCGCCGGTATCGTGCTTCAAAGCCATTTAGGCGCGAAGAGGGAATTTCAAAACTTTTCAAGAAATATGAAATCTATATTACGGGACAGATATATGAAGTTCATCGAGTATAACAGTTGTGTTGCAATGAAAAAATTAGCTATACCTAAAGATTGTCCATATTCTCACTTTTTTTTAAAAAAACTGCCGCCATTGTTTTTGACAAAAAGCAGCATGTTGACTTTCCCAATCGATTTTACGTTTTGAAAATGCTTCCATCGAATTTTTCGTGGTGGAATACTTAGTCTCATCATGTAGAAACGCCCAATATCGCGGGGTTTTGGAAATATGATTGAATTCGTAATTTTCAACCACGTTGCATTTACATTGCATTGTACACAAAATATCACAACAATTCTCAATGAAGGCTGCGCCACCGCGTTTGTTGGTTTGTTATACATCTGAATTGTATGTCCAGCTTTATTTCCCTCATAGTATTTTTCGGTGGACAAGTGTCTACGTTATCACGTGGTTGTTTCTACTTACGGTACGGTGTAAACACGGGCAACACGTCCCACTCTATCATTAAAAACGTACGTATTGTTTTATTGCTTATTGTTTTATTGTTTATTGCTCATTAACTATCCATGAATGTAGCTTGCCATGTGTACATGAGTCAATGCTGACGTATCTGACAAATAATGACCAAATTTGATGCTAGTTAGTTATCCGGCAAAAACATTGATTCTCACTTCTACCGTTTCACCTAAAACCCTTCTATCTTCGGATCATGGATGCTTATGGTTCCGATGAGAGTTGGTCTGCTTTCGCCGGTTGCAGACTTCGTTGACGGCTGCCAGTATATAATCTCATTTTTAGCCGAAACTGAAGGAAAACATTGGAATTCTTCCCAACGGTCCAACTACACATTTACCCTGATTCCTCTCATGTTCTGCGTATCAACGTTGATTATAGCGTAGTTCAACTGGGCGGGGTAGGCACTAGTGTAAACGCATAAGAAATACTCAGCCGTTAAACATAGCTTAAGTCAACTTGACAGAGCAGCTACTAGTGTGAAAGCAAACTACACACTTAGGCGTTGATCACCTTTTAAATTAAATCTCGAGGAGGCATTCGCAATTTTGCTACACTGGGCAGAACGATTGCTTCCAGGGAAACTAATTTTCCCGAACATGACAGCTGAGGTAATCACGGTCTACGACTAGTATACATTATTGACAACGGCTCAAAATACGAAATGGGTTGACACTTTCGAAACAGTACCTGAGTACAAGATAGGCATTTCTCCAGTTTGAAAATTGCAGTTTCATGTGCAACAGGATGGCGGCACTTTCGTCACCGATAGCTTACACGGCATATGTGAATGCACTTTTAACCGTACAATGTGGCTTCAATGCATTCACATTCTGTCGGTGTTTCGTAAACATCTTTGCCCTTACGGTAAGTTTTTTGGGTAGTTTTCATTTCCCTTCACAAAGGTGACGTCTCCATTCATGATCAGTGGCTTGCAGAGTACAATTTGCCAATTCGGCGGTTGGTAGGCCTGCAGCTTCGGTCGCTTGCTGCAGCCAATTTCACTCGCCACTATAAAGCTCTACACCATGTTTTCGGAAAACTACATGACTGCAACGGCCATATGAGGGTGACTTGCTTAAACACCATCATTTCTTCAGCCAGTAAGATAGCGGAGCGTGCTAATACTGGCTTACCTTTATACGACTTCTTGCTGGGCTCAGCTACAAGTGGTATATAACCGAGGTGTGTGAAAAAGCCTACACCAGGAATGCCATATGGACACCGCGGCGACCCGGTACAGATGGACGGTTATTGCTGTGATGCCGATCAGCTGATTTTTCACTCCAAATGGCAGACATAAGCGAGTGTCTATCTTGTGGCAAACAGCTTCAACCTCAGTCGCCTGGTAAATGCACGTTTCGAATCTTTATTTTTATCAGTTCCCCCTACTTCAGTCGTTGTTCGCACTTTCTCAGCGATTATAGCGTGCAAATCCCGCACACCACCCACAACGGACGTCTATTTAGACCGGTCTGCTGACAGTGTACCGCTTGCACACAGGTCGAAGAAAGCGCGAATCAACATAACCTGGAACAACTATCCTGCTGATATAATTTAAAAGAGTAAGTTTCTTAATATACCCGTGCACAGACTTCTTGCAGATATCACATGCGACGATCGACACAATGATGGAGACTTCATGTGATACACAGTTTCAGTCATCCGGGAGGACACCAACAACACATGAAAACCGAAGTTTGCATTCTTTACTGGGAAAAAGCGGAGGTAGTATTTACATTGACCCACAATTATCAAACACATAATTCGAGATTCTATCCCCGTGGTTCCGTCCCTAGTGACTTCACTCGTCCACCTATGTGCTTTAACATAGGGAACGGTTAGGCACAACTCGTGAGGTAGGACAAATGGACGGAGCACTTATAGGTGGGTTAGCATCGAGCACAGTTTGGCATATTTTGTGTCAACTGGACGGAACAGCTATCAAGGTGAATAATTACGGCACAATCAGGCGTTAATCATAGCTCAAGTGTACTTGACGGAGCAGTTAGTACTGGAAACACACGCTCCATACTTGGGCACTGATCATAACTTATGTAAACTGGAGGAAGTAACGAATCATGTGAACGCATACTGCATACTTAATCGTTGACCATGGTCTAAGTCGACTGCACGGAACAGCTTCTAGTGTGAGTGCATGCCACTGGTTTTAGCGTTGATCATGGTTTAAGTCAACCGGAATGAGCAGGTACCAATCTCAGCGCAAGACATATGAATCGGAGTAACCAACCCGTGCAATAGTGTCGAAGTATACTATATAATTTGAATAGAATAGTCAGAAGACACGAATTAAGGTATGAATTCATTTCGCACACCTCGTCAGTCGCAAACGTGTGACTAACATGAAAACAGCACTAAATAAGACTTGAATGAAACGGTCAGAAGTACACATCAGGCTGGATCGTGATCGGCACTCACGGTCAAACCCGCGGTAAACGAAGGTTGAAAGTCAGTTGTTTTTGTGCACATAGGACCAGCTGTTGACGGCGTATCAACAAAGCTTCCATATACTTGAGAATTTGTGGGCGTTCATCAAGATCTTAAACGAAGATGCGGTGTTGACACTGTGACCTGTAGTCGATAAATACCCTGTAATGGATGAGGTGGCGTTTCGTCCTCTCTGATTGTCACTCATTGGCGGGTTAGACATAGAAACTGTCAATCAGTTTGGAATGTGCTCCTGGATCCTGCTTTCAAGCATCCTTTCCGTTCTACCAATGTATATGTTTCCGCAACTGCAGGAAAGCTGATAGATGCAATGACTGGTAAAAAACTTAGGGGTTTGCTTTTTGACCGGGGGCAGGGTCAACCTAGTGGTTTGTGAGAGCAGGACAAGCTTTGTTGCATTATACACCTGTTTTAGCGCGGCGCTGATCATTTTACCAAAGGTGTTCAACAGACTATCTGAAGAGGAGCTTGATGTAAACATCTTTTTTTAAGGACGTCCAAGGTTGTATTTTTCGCAGGAATGAATTTGCGCAACTTCTGGAAGAAACGTTCGGGGAAATTGTTAGCACGAAGTGTTTCATACAACACTGTTTGCCCGGCCCATAACCTGTCCTGGGAGCATATTCTTGATGCTCTGTAAAACATTGTGCGTACTTAAGATCCTCCGTATGCAACAGGATCAAAACTCATAAACTTCATGAAGTGTCCCGTCCATGTTGTCTTACGATACATAGAACAATCGATAGAACTTTCCGAACGGCGCCTAACCAGAATGTTCAAGAAGGGCAAACTGTTCTCACCCTCGTACGCAACTGTGACTGAGATTTTGGTGGACAGAGTTAAACGTTTGAATCGTTTTTCCCAGTTGACTTAACCGATGATAAATGAATAAGCATGTCACATATATTCGTGCTAGTAGTAGCTCCGTCCGGTTCACTCAAGCTATAGTCAACTCCTGACCAAGTGATATGCGTTCAAATTAGCAGCAACTTCGTCCAGTTGACGTAAACTATTATCAATGCCCAAGCATGTGGTATGCATTCAGAGTAGTAGCTGCTCCATCTAGTTCAATTAAGTCATGATCAATTCTTAATTATGTAGTATGCGTTTACACAAGTAACTCCCCCGTCCAGTTCACTTAGTCCATGACCAACGCTGGTAAGCGGAAATCGGGAGAATTCGGAATGTACGTGTACTCAGATCGTTGGGCATGAGTTGTAAAGATCTCCTTCAGTTCTGGTTAAAAATGAGATGACAT